>JBCJKH010045263.1:11138-68262 GCA_039877255.1 Loriculus beryllinus | reverse complement strand
ACCCTGTTCCAGTGCATCACTGTCCGCATAGTGAAGAACTTCTTCCTAACATCTAATCTAAATCTCTCCTCTTTCAGCTTAAAGCTGTTCCCCCTTGTCCTGTCACTACACACCATTATAAAAAAATCCCTTTTCAGATTTCCTGTAGGCCCCCTTTAGATACTGGAAGATTTCTGTAAGTTCTCCCCTGAGCCTTCTCTTCTCCTGCAATCTTCTCATGTGCTTTTAGTCTTTCTGTGCTTATGGAACACAAACATGCCAATGCACATGCTGCATATGACCTGAGAGGTGCCAGTAAGTTGCTGCTGCACAGGTGTAGGCACACGGTGCCTCTCGGGATTCACTGATCTGCGGGATGTAGCATCCCTTTCAGAAAGCGATCCAACTTCATCTTAAAACTGGTTTTAAAACTAATTGCTGCACAGAGTCTCGCAGCCGTTCTGAGTAGTGATTTAAAACTTCTGGACTCAGTAACTCTATCTTCATTAGGAAGATCTGTTTTTATAATAGTCTCTAAAGAGGACCTGGGGGATTATTAAGAGATGGCATTCATTATCAGTAAAAATACCATGAAGAAATTTCCTAGACAAATGTTGATGTTCTGAACGATGTTAATTTTTTCCCACAAGGAAACAGAATTTTATTTTAAAAGCATAATTATCTTAATAATTATCTTGAAAGCTAAATTGGATTTTAAGGCTTAGTCTGTGATTTAAGGCTTGGTCAGTGATTTCTAGGTAGTTGATAGCTGCAGAGCTGAGCAGCTGGGAAAGGCTAAGGATGGTTATTTGGGGGAAAAAAAGACACAAACAAAAACCAACAGAAAAAAAGGTGAAGAGGAAGAGAAGTAATAATGTCATTAGTAAAGAAAGGCTTTGGTAGGATCTAACATTTGGAAAGCGGGCTAAGCTGGAGAGAAGTGAATTCAGTCAGCAGAAACTGATTTTGGAGCTTGAGGGCTGAGTTCTAAGAGAATCTGGCAGATTGAGAACAAAGGATTTCTGTTTTGGTTTGTTTGGGGTTTTTTGTTTTATACTAGGAAGGTTACAATAGAGGCTAGTAAGATCTGCTGGGAGATAGTGCCATGGCTCAGCAGCTAGCAAGAGGACTCGTGGGTGGCAGGAATGAGGCTGGTAGATGAAGATGTGGTAAGGCTGCCCTGGCTTGGCAAGAGATGGTCAGAGGAAGCTGATGAGCAAAAGGAACTGGTGGCTACAGCATTTCTGGACGTTTTCTAAGTCTACAGCAGCAAGATTTGGTTCAGCAGCCAGATCAAAAGCAAGAACAATACACTGGTGTAAGGCAGCTGTAAGGTCAGTCAGATAGATACCCATCTCTACAGTCACTGAAGGAACATGAGTATCCCTACATACTTCTTGCAGCATCTAAAATGGCTTTTATTGGAAGACTTCTGCCTTTATAAAGGACATAATTATAGAGCAAAAGGGAATTAATAGCTTTTTTTTTTTTTTTTTAACCTGCACCTCAAATTTGCCTTCTTGATGTTTATTTTGGTTGCTGCAGCTTCTGAAGCTTTTTTATTCGGTGTTTATTTCTTAAACAGAGTGCCTGTGAGTGGTCCAGGGTCTCATGTCCGAGGCTGCAGGAAATATTTTAGTGGAAAGGAGTGGGAATGCGTATTTTCTCTGGGAAGATAAGTCTTCGAATGATTGTTTGTATCTGCATGGTGGAGAAAGGAAGTGAATATTTCTTACGGCAGCTGAGAGATGGTTGTGAGGAAAAGGAAGCCATTATTAATTAATCATCAATTATTATTTTAATATTTATGTAGCACTGTGTGACTGGTGCCCCACAGGGAATGAGGATCATCTCTCTGCTTGAGGAGCCTACATTCTAAATTTAACCATGGTGAGGGCTGCTCATGGCAGATGATATTTTTTCATCATTCCCTGCTCTGCCTCAGCTTTTCAGTTGAATCCCATTTTAATTCCCCATCCCCAACAGAGGGGAGCCTGCGCTAAGCAGGAATGGCGAGATCAGAGTCTAAAAGAGCACAATCAATGCAGTAAACAGAGAGGCAGGATTAGAGGTCTGATCTCAGAGTTACATCTTGCAATCCTTACCCAGTTTTGCAATAATGTAAATAAAACCTTTCCAAGAATAAAGAGTGCAGGATTTGGTGCCAATTTGGGAAGACTTGCCCCTCCTGGGCCCTCGGACTGGCATCCAAGTAGCCTGTTGGTTGGTTGGTTGGCTTGAGGGGTTTTTTGGGTTTTTTTTCTTTATTTATCTTCTGCCCAAGTCTTTAAATTGACACAGTTAACAGTGAGACCTGGTCTCCATGGGACAAGTGGCAGCAGTACGGGGGTGTTTCTCTTAGAGATGTTTGCCCTGACCTTACCTCTTGCTGAAGTCCCATTGCTATTTCTGTGCTCTGAAGCAATTGTTTCTAGGTGCTGTGCCTGTACCTGATACTACCCTCAGCTGGCAGCACTCAGCCAGGGTAGTGAACTCTAATAGATGTATTCTGATAAAACCCATATATTTAGTTCCTAGTAATTAGCTGGTACATCACAAGAGTTGTACTGTAAGGAGGTCGTTTCTTGATGTGTCTTAACAGAACATTTTGGTTCAAAGAATATGTATATGTGGCAGTGCAATTGGAGTGGAGCGGATTTGAAAAGGCAACCGAAAATATGTAATATAGAGAGAAACCAACATTTATGTAAAGTACCTATCGTTGTCAAAGTGTGGTGTAGTGGCTAGAACAGAAAATAGGAGTCAAACAGTCTAGCGTCTATTTTTGGCTCCAGCATGTCTGTACTGAAGTCAAATTAATTGGAGCTAAATGCAGACATCTTTCCTTATATAGGATTTTTGATCCACTTTCAGAATTCTGTGACAGGGTTGTGCTATTTTGTTTTTCTAGAGGAGGATCTAAAAGCATGGGAGGAAGTTGCTATTTTTTGTATTAATGTAAGATTTCTCCATGAGCATCTGAGCTAGCATTAGACATATGAATTCTGTGTTGGGAGGGATGACTCTATGGAAATCTATAGCTATTGCCAGATGCCAGTCTTGATCAGAAATCTGTTGGCTCCATAGCAATTTTACACAGATATTTTCCCCTGTCAGGTGACCTATTTAAATAGAAGAAATATCATGTAACAGTCTCACAGAAGTTGCTGGGTAGAGAATCCTTATTCTGCAGTGCAGAAACCCAGGGCAAAAACCCACAAATTTTCATTTATTAGTACGTTTCTCTTTATTTAAATAAAAATGAATATTCTGAATGTGATTTTTGCTTTAAAAATCTTTAAAGAAACCAAAGCAAAGCAATTTGTTGTCTCCAGGGGCATGCCTATGTAGTGCTCTGCAGAGGTACTCAACTGTTGTTTGAAGGTATCCCAGTGAACTCCATAGGAGCTCTCTTGGAGTTCAGACGCTTGGACCATGAATTTATCTTTGGGCTGGTGTGGACACATTGCTCACAGGACATGCTGTAGTTTGGCTGTCCCTACCCTGTATTGTGCAGGGGGTAGCAGATTAGAGATTACCACATGACAAGACGTGATTCCCCTTTGTTTCAATTAGCTTCCAAATCTAAATGATTGCTCATAGACACTCCTCAGAGTGGAAGCTTGCTAATAGTTTTGATCAAGTGGCAAACTAAACATATGGGAAATGGCCTCTGCAGAGACAAGATTTGGCAGTGGTTTCATCCTCTGGAATGGCTTGAGCCTCCGTCATGCTGTGTGTGCTCTCTCAGTCTGTGCAGAGCTTGGCTCTTCCCTTTTGGGAATCAGAACCTCTTATGAGTAGGACCTAAACCAGTACTTGCAGTACAGAGTCCTGCACAGAAGAAAGTGTATAACAGGATGTGTTACCATCTCGTCCATTTGACCTGGTTTTGGCTGTGATGGAGTTAACTTTCTTCCTAGTAGCTGGTGCAGTGCTGTGTTTTGGCTTTAGTCTGAGAACGGTGCTGGTAGCACACCGATGTTTCAACTGTTGCTCAGTAGTGCTTACCTTTTCAGTCTTGTGCTCTGCCAGTGAGGAGGGGCACAGGAAGCTGGGAGGAAGCAGAGAGAGGACACCTGACCTAAACTAGCCAAAGGGGTATTCCATACCATAGAACATTATGCTCAGTATATAAACTGGGGGGAGTTGGCTGGGAGGAGCCAGTTGCTGCTCAGGTCAGTCTGGGTATTGGTCAGTGGGTAGTGAGCAATTGTACCATGCATCACTTGGTTTTTTTGTTTGTTTTTTTTTTTTGTGGGGGTCCTGGGTTTATTCCTTCCTCTCTATTTCCTTACTACTATTAATATTATTATTGTTGTGTTATTATCACATTTTACTTTTATTTCAGTTATTAAACTGTTCTTAACCCACAGGGTTTTACCTTTTCTTCCAGTTTGGACAGTGGAGGGGAGTGAGCAAGTGGCTTTCTGGTACTTTGTTTGATGGCTGTGGTTAAACCTCCATACCATCTGGGTTAGAAATGAAAAGCAGAGATATCAGAGGAGAGGGAGACACCAGTTCAGTTGTCTGCATTGATACGTTCTGCTGGCTGCAGAGCAGGATGAGTGCAGGACTAGCAGCAGCCACAATGAAACGTTTGGCCATAGAATCATAGAATGACTTGGGTTGTAAGGGACCTTGAAGATCATCTAGTTCCAACCTCCCTGCTATACTGGTTTGTGTAATGGCTGAGGGCCATGCTCATTTCTGTGCAGGATGTTACCCCTAGGCAAGACAAGGGTCTTGTTAGATGAGTATCCTGCTATAGTTGCCTTCCCCTCTCACAGACGTGCTGTGTTGGCAGGGAGAGACAGACAAACCTTTAGGCAGGGCTTTAAGGTGATGCTTTTGAAAGTACCTGGAGGCTGTGGCAGTACCTCACTGAAAGTCAATTAGAAGTCAGTGAGGCTTGGGCTTTTAAATCCTTCCAGGGCTTTTTCTCCAAGTTACCATCAGTACTTGAAAATCTAATCTGTTGGCTATGCCTCCATTGCACCATCCATCTGAGGATCTCTAATCAATGCTGAAAACGTCTATAAATCTGTAATACCTTATGAATTCAAGGTATTGAGTTTTGGGATGTTTTCTGTATAAGTATATTGATTTAGGTTAATGGGAAAAATAACCCAGCCAGTAATAAAAGCTGACGGCAAATCACTTTTCCAGGTTTGGGCAGGTGACAAGCAGTGCAAGGATGGAAAGATCCTGTGGGCAAAGGCCAGCAAGTTGGTGTGAGGGGCTTGTGTGGCCAGTCCTTCCCTCACTGCGGTGAGAGAGACAGTGCAAGGAGACTTGCTGAAGGGAGAGCTGGTGAACAAGTCAGCTTAGCCAGGTTACTGTCGGTGACACCAGATACACCTGCCTGCCCTTCTTTATCTGGCTGTTAAGTAGCAACTTGGGTTTAAAGGGGCTGTTGTTACCTCTGCCACAAGCCTCTGCCAGAAGTCTAGCAGAGTCCTTGCAGTTTGTTAGATAAACAGGGGTCATACTGCAGGTGCTGCTCCTCAGGGCTGCCTCTGGCAGTGGGAATAGCTGAAGGATTGCACCTGGGGTAGAGTAGTGCCTCACACCCGAGCAAGGTGCAGTTGGAACAGCAGAGGTATCACTAACTGCAGCACGTTCACCTACATCCCATGCTGATGAAGGAAATCCCATCCAGCAGCTGGTATGCATCTGTACCGTTTTGCCTGAAGTTATTCTGGCAAATAGACTGCAGGAAAAAATATTAGTGATCTGCAGGAAAAGCCTGGCTGCCTGACGTGGATGTAATGTTAGGCTTAGCCGCAAGACCAGGAGCGGCAGAATTTGTAACCTGAGTATGTTTGTTCTGGTCAAGCTCCCTGGGATATTAACTCACATTGTTCTAACGCAGTCTCTTGTCCTTGTGGTTTATAAAGCACAAGAGCTTTTTTTCCCTGTTAATTTCCTGAAGCACAGTGTATTGCTTTCTTGTTTTAAATAAAGCTCCTGCTCTATTTTTAAAGACCATAATGAGTGAAAAATGACTTTATCCATCCTGGTGGCAGGACAGCCATTTGTTACGCTGCCAGCTGGAGGACCTGGATCAGAAACAGATTTGGGTTCCCAGGCTGCGTGCCAGGGGAGCTGAGACATATTTTAGAGGTGATGTACTTGGACTCTAGGGGGAGATTGTTGACTGAACTGAGCTGCTTTCAAAAACATCCTGCCAGCTGAGCTGCAAAACACTGCTGGGCTTTGCCTCAAAATGGACAGTCTCCTGCTCCACGCTGTGCCCGGTGCTTAGGAGCTGCTCCCAGGAGCTGGAAGTGCCGGTGAAGAATTCAGGATACTCTGAGTGGAAATTCAGTTCTTCCATGTATGTTCACCCTTATTTATCAGTTATTATTGCATCAATCCAAGCACAAGGAGGTCATGTGTAACAATGTTGTTGCAGAGGGTTTGCCCTTTTCACATGGAGCTGACACTTGAGTAGGTGATGATGCAAGGCCATTGCTTCCCGTATCACCACCCTAGACTTGACCTAGCCCTAGCCACTCTTTGAAAGCATCCTCTCTCTGTCCCTTCCACATAGTCCTTCCCACTGCACTGCGTGATCCTTCTTCATTCTCCCAGAGCATTTCCACCTTGGCCATCCTCCTGCTGTCCTGGGCAGGTGCCATGTGTGAGCTGGAGGCTGCAGTGTGCACTGGAGCACCTCTGAGAAGTTTGGCAACTCTGATGCTGCATAGGGCCTGCCCTTTTACAGCTCGTGTCTGTGTGAGATGGCATCTTCCAGCTGCTGTTCTCTCCATGGATAAAGATATCATCAGCTGGAATGATCTGCTTCCACATTTTGTATGGACATATTAAGTGCTTGGAAAAACTCCAGGTACTTGAAGTGAGCCTATAAAGGGAAAACTACAGAGTGAGACTACAAGGGAAAAGTATGTTGTTAGAACACAGTTTTCTCCTGTCTGGGTAGACGCAATATTGATAATTATGAGTGTGTGATTAGATGGTCACTGATAGGTATGTTAGTTATGTTTTGTAGTTTATGTATATGTTCCTTCGAAGAATAAAATACAGAATTAAGTGTATTATTAGCATTGTCTGAGCAGTAGAAAATCAAGAGGAGTCTGAGTAGACATGAGTCATATGTCCTAGATTTACAATAATGATTATAATACAAGAAATAGGGGTTTCAAGTGAAGCTATCAGGTGGCAGTTTTAAAGGAAAGGAAGAACTTGTTTCATTCAGTCCACAGTTAAAACATGAAACTTCTTACTAAAGGCTGCTGTTGATGCTGAAGCTTACATGACCCTTGTAAAAGTTGATAGAATAAAAAGTATCTTTGGATTTATGGCATACTACAGCATCTGACTGCACGTTTAGCTGAAGCTGTTAAGTAGCAGGTCTCTGGAATATACAGGAGGAGGATGCAGAGTGTCACTGCATTTGCCGTGGTCTTCCTTAGGATGTGGCTGGAACCAGTATGTGGCCAAGAGGAGCTTTGGTCTGACCGGCTTCTTAACTCCTGCAGTAATGGTTCAAGGGACTTATGTGACAGGGGCATAAAAGGTGAAGTATGGTAGGGAATTAGATGCTGATTTATTTAGCACTGGCCAAGTAAATGCAGGCGTGTAGTCAAATAGCGCACAAGAGCCACAGTGCACTGGGATACCTGAGAGCAGCTTCAGCCTACCTCCCTAAGGACTCTGCAGGCACCAGTATCATACTTCCCACTCATTTGCCTTATTTCATATGCCTGACCTATGAAAGAAGAAACTGCTCAAGTGGAACCCATTAACCTCATTAAGGACCCTTTTTGGCTACCTGACAACTAAAATCCCTGTCTTGAAGAGACTTGAGCACATACTTGTCATGGCATGCATGCCACACACACCTCCCTGCACACATGTGCTTTGCTCACTCAAGGAGATCAACTGCTTGACAGGGGTTGTTCTGGAAGTCCAGAGAGGTTGGTAGATGCCAAGTCAGCATGTACAGGTGTGTTAGGACACTCATCAACAAAATCCTGTACGAGTGCACCATCCTTCTCTAAATCAAGTGGTGTGCATCTAAGTGACCAGATTTACCTTACTGTCCTCCTGTTTCCCTGTTGTCTTTTGAACTTGTCTGTTAAGCATTTTGAAACAGACAGTTGCTCTTCATTTGCTTGTTCAGTACCTTGCACTGTAAGGTCTTGACCCGAAGCTAGGGAGCATGTGCCAGGATTACTTTTCCAGAGCAGCTCGTGTGCCAGGGACCACTCCTTGTGCTGGGTTAGTGGGGAAACTCCAGACACACGGTGTCTTTAGGTCCAGTTGCAGTCCTGTGCTTCATGCATGAGTGCAGCATGTCTCTGGCTTCCTAAATCTGATGGCTGTGTATGAGACCCCTGGGTCAAGCTGTGTACAAGGAGCGTGCAAGACCAACGCTGCAGCAGAAGAGCAAGTAATAAGTTACTGATGGCAGTGCTTGTTCCAGCCCATTTGCTTTGCCTTCTCCTCTATTACAGAAGTTGTGACAACAGACAGAAGTGAAAGTAAGGGTGATACATGTATTCTCTGGCCTCATCTGGCCAATGTGTATGGTCTTTCTCACTCTGCAAAGCTGTGCTCTCCCACTGACTGCCCTGTAATCACTGGAGCATATAAATGATAGCTTGCTTTGGATTGGGACCTGAGAATGATAGTGGATGGGCAGTGAGTCAATTTCATATATATGGAGCTGTGCATCGTGCAATTCAAAGGGGCCACAACTTTCATTTCGAGTTGAATGTGTAAGTTTTTTGCTGTGTGAACATCTGAATTTGCTTATTTCTGGTAAGAAATATCTACACTTTGTTGTAACAGTATGGTCAAAGCATAGAGGAGCCCAACCTTCCTGACAGATGGGCACATTTGTAGTCTTGAGAGCCGTGAGACTATGTGGTTTGGAGAGCTGAGAGAACAGAGGAGCTGCAGGAGCAGTTTTCCAGTAGAGATAGCAGCTGCACATGGCTGAGTTTGCGCTGGTACCCCGCGTGTACCAATCCAGCTGATCCAGCTTCCTTCACCTCAGGGACATCAGTGGCCCTGGAGCATTGGTGGGGATTACCCATTTGGCTGGAGCTGGCTTTGTGCCCTACCTACGGCATGGGACTCCCACATGAATTTGCTGAGACCAGTGTCCCAGGATCCCCCCAGGTGACCTCTTAGGTCAAAGCCATCCAGGGCACCAGTGCAGGAGTAGTGGCATTGACCAGTCAGGAGATGCATTGGCAGTTGTAGCCAAGTGCTGACTTGTTGCACACAGTTCAGAGCTGTACCATCAGTTTGTTTGCTCATCCTCCCCCAGATTTGGCATTCCTCAGATTTTGTAGCCAACTGTAGTTTGTTTTTATTTGGATCAAATCATGCCTTGGGGCAAGGCTGACATCACTGCTGGGCCTCATTAGGGAAATGAGGAGTAGGGTGTGGGGAGCTTGCTGCTGGAAGCACCTCTTTCCCATCACTGAACTGGGAGGTGAACTCCCCTTGCCAGGCAGGTTAGTGGGGTCCAGCATGTGACAGGGTTTCAAAGCAGCCTTTTGCCAACAACCTTCAGCTATACGGGGCTCAGGAAACTCACGAGGTGGAGAGCTTTAGTCCTGGTTTTGGATGGGATAGAGTTGATTTACTTTCTAGTAGCTGATGCAGTGCTGTGTTTTGGCTTTAGTCTGAAAATAATGTTGATAACACACTAATGTTTTAGTTGTTGCTAAGTAGTGCTTACCCTAAGTCAAGGACTTTTTAGTTTCCCATGCTTTGCCAGTGAAGTGGTACAGAAGAATCTGGGAGGAAGCAGAGGCAAGACAGTTGACCCGAACTAGCCAAAGGGTTATTTCATACTACAGCACATCATGACCAGTATAGAAACTGGGGGGAGTTGGCTGGAAGGAGCTGATACTGGTTAGGGATGTGCTGGACATCGGTCAGCAAGTGGTAAGTAATTGTACTGTGCATCACCTGCCTTTCTTGGGTTTTATTCCTGTCTCTTTTTGTTACCTCCTTTTCCAATACTACTACTATTATTATGTTGTTATTATATTTTACTTTTATTTCAATTATTAAATTGTTATCTCAACCCATGGGTTTTACCTTTATACCGGTTCTCCTCCCCATTCCACCAGGGGAGGGATGGAGGTGCTGAGTTGCTAGCTGGGGTTAAACCACGGGAGTTTGTGATAAGTTAAGACTTGCCTGCTGTGTGGTGTAAGCTGCTCCGTTGCTGTCTTGTGTTGTCAAGGGGGTTGTTTGGGTTTTTTTAATCACTATTTTAAAGAGCAGTACTATCCCAGCAACAAGGTTCCTGTGTATCTCTGGTAAATGTAGAATCTGGATGTAAAAAAAATGAAGGGTAATCACATGGCTGTCAGTAGATTGTAAAGTTCCTCAAGTAGTGCAGAAGTTATTACTCTCCTTAGTTACAGCATTTCCAGCTTGGGAAAATGACAGGGTTTAGTGAAAATGATTTCGTTTGTAAACTTCCCTTCCTAGCCCTTTGTTTTCCTTGTGTAGATATCGCTGTGCTGTTGCTGTATGTCTCCCACACTTCACCTTGGTTTATACCTTACACAGGGGGTGGACTTTAGCTATGTAATTCCTGGCTTTCCCTTTTATCTAGTTGTTTCTGACCTTTGGAGTTGGATTGTGTAACCAGAGGTGCAAGTAATAACATTTTTCCACTAGAGATCAGACGCATGTCATATAAGACAGTGTCTTTAGTGCCATTCTGTAGTTGCTAGTTCAACATGCAGTGAGTCACTAAATACTGTGAGCCATTAATCTTCCAAAGAAAAGTACTGTTTGAAGAGAGCCAGTGCCTGTTCCAGACACCTCAGCTGCAACCACCACTGCTTCTGCCACTAACACTGAAATACAGCCTGTCTCTTATTTCATGCTAAAGAGGGTAACAAAAGCATTCCTAGAAATAGGCTGTTTCTAAACATATCAGAAGCTTGTTTGGTCCAGCACCTAAAAAACTGCAAGTGTGTTTTCAAAGTCCTCTGGTTTCA
The DNA here is from genome assembly GCA_039877255.1 of Loriculus beryllinus. Taxonomy (NCBI): domain Eukaryota; kingdom Metazoa; phylum Chordata; class Aves; order Psittaciformes; family Psittacidae; genus Loriculus; species Loriculus beryllinus. Next base: position 57,280 of record JBCJKH010045263.1, on the reverse strand, counting down.
TTTGGCACAAATCACAGATGTTCACAGGAGTATCAGTAAGCACAGGCTGTGGATATGGACTGCTTCTCATTAAACATGCACATGCCCTTGTCTTCTTCTTTAGACCTGGCCTGCATTTTGAGGTCACACTTTAATTTCTGAAGAATGTAATTCAGAGCTATTCATAGCGCTTCGTGATTACCTGCAACTACTAATGAAAAAGACTTGCCAACTGAGAAGTAAATACACAGCAGCTGCAGCTGCTTTAACTCTGCTGGAGGTAGTAAAAAGAAAGCCTAAACATCCGAGGGAATTTAACAAGGGGGCAGAAGCAAGCGAAGTGTCTGTTTGATTGCAAGATGTTTTACAGGCAGAAGCCAACACAGGAGGCTCCAGATCCCTGTATTTAAAGTTTACTTTGCTGTTTGTCTTGAGTGGGGTCAGTGTCGTAGTGAATAATTTATAGGCAGCATGAATGAGCTCATTAGTCACCTTTTCAGAGCTTAAATGAGTTCTGTGGTTGTCATTACATGGGCTTTGTGCTCAGCGGCTGGTGAGGAGGGCGGCTGTCAGCTGGCTGGCTTGTGGCAAGACAGCCCATCTCCTTCCAGCCTTGACTGACCTTTGTCTTCTACTGAAACCCTGACTCTGCCACCCCGTGCTGGCCCGGTAACCTGCAGGTTTCTGGAACCCAGTTCCAGTAAAGGAACCCAGTTTCTCTACTGATAGGTTGGGGTTTCTTGGTTATATGTGATGCTTGTTTGGTAATGTGTTGTTTTTGTGTTGTACTTCTTTTATTAATTACGGAAAAAGTACTGAAGAGGATGTGACAAGTGATGAGGAATAAGTAGAACCCTCTACTGCGTACAAGCAATAGAAGTGACTTGTCTTTTCAAACATCCTTCAGAATTTTGTTATAGCCATAGCATCTTTTTGTCCTTGAGGTGCCTGTGGAAGTGCTAAGCTGTGCCGGGACTAGCTGAACCTTAGAAGGAGACATAACTATCAGTGTTTACAGGACTGCAGATTTAAAGAAACAAGCAAATAAAAAGTTCCAAGATTATTTTGTATTGCTTTGGCTGCCGGGGCCCGCTCCATCCTTGAGGCATCCTTGTGAGAGCCCTACAGAATGAGAAATCTGCTTGTGAGGTGTTGCCAGCACCGTTCCTCTCAGATCGCTGCAGCAGTTAGCTGAAGTTACCTGTTGCCAAAAAGACTGGAGCAGTGCCAGAAGACCCAGCATAAATCATGCCCCGGTGGAGAAGTCAGCCCATGATTGTAATGAACTTCTGTCACCACAGAGAGGCCAGAAGCTATTTGCAGGGAAACCCACCTCACAGTGAATGTGGCATTGAGGGGTGGTTCTCTGGCCATAGCTGGCAAAAGAAATTGCTGCTGGGGTGTGGGTAATCTAGTTGTGCTTTTTTCTGTGCCAGCTGTTCTCATTCCTTCCCAAATCTTGCTTACCTGCTCTGCCTGGTGGCTGCTCTCTGGTTCAGCCGTGGAGTGCAGTTTGTCTGTGGTTGTGGAGGGGAGCACAGAATAGCCAGCAGCTTTGTGCAGATTCTACTGACTTCCTAGTCCTTCCACTGCAATCTTTCATTGCTTTCCATTCCTTGCTCCTGGATGCGTTTGGTAGGCCATTACATAGTACTGAAAACACACCAAGAGTAGAAGTCTGCTGAATCATTTTACTACACTTTACTTGTTTCCCAAAACCTTCATTCTCTCAGCATCCATTTGCATACACAACTGTAGGTCAGATATGCTTGTCCATTATTGCATCACCTCATACAACCTCTTGTAGCTGTTTCTGTGTTGCTGCAGTTTGGGAATCGGGACCTGCATCTCACAGGATTTCCTCCGGGAACAGTGTTCAAGAAACTTACAGGAAGAGTAGTGCTGTGTGGTGAATAAAGGAAAGTACCCTGGAATATCCTGTGCTACAAAGAGCTTGAGATCAAGCTGGAACTCGGTACGGTTGTGGCTGGGAAATCCACCTGGTGCAGGCAAGTGTTCAGGGGCAAAACCTGCCTACTAGCTTATAGCACCACTGATAGCAAACTGTGTCAGTTTCAAACATCCCTGGCTGATGAGATGTGAACACAAACTTCACTACCTGTGGGGTCCTGGTGCAACTTAATTTTGCAAGCACAGATACACAAATAGAAGGCAAACTTCTGAAGTCCTTGATGAAATGAGCAGCTTGTATGCAGGAAAGCTCAGGCAGGACTCAGGATATATTGTCCAAAAAGAATTTTGTCTTAGTTTTAGAAATTAAGTTTGGCAATACAATTTGGGAACTTTATCAAAAGAACTTGGTTGGCCATTACAGCTTTCCCCAGAACTTGTGATCTTTACTTCTATGCAGTGTTGGCTGCTGCTTTTCTTCCACTTTGTTTTCAAGAAAAAAAATACAGTTGATTTCTGGTTCTGCTGATTACTTGTATGTTGGACTTCAGCTGCCAAATGGTGAATGGTGAATACTTACGTTGAGATAACTCCAGGCCACATTTTGCTGCTTTACACCTGTACAAGAGATAGCAGAGTACAGGCACCAAACCCCAAAAAGAGTTTTCTTTTTTCAGCTTCTTCAAACACTGCAGCAGTACCAGAAATACTGGCTCGTGTTGCAATTAATGCACAAGCTGTGTTAGGTTAGGTGTGATTTCAGCCCAATATAGCCATTATAGCAGAAGATTCCAATAAAAATATGTTTATGGCAGCAACATTTTGCTTCCCACTGGCTGGGCTACTAAAATAAGTGGCACTGGCAGAAACATCCAGTGTAAGTTAGGTTTGTACTTGTTGTGTTCTTATGTTGCTGTAATTACCCTGGGAAGGCATCTCTTACATGATTTACAGATTTAACAAATGTATGTAGGACATACTAGCACGCATGATACTCCTCTCCCAGTGCGCTCATACAGAAACACACTTTCTGATTGCTTGTCACCTGTATGTAATTTTAGTGCTTAGAAGCGGCATTACTACAATAACATCATACATGTGCATACATTATTTTACATAGGAACTATTTCATAAGTCTGAATTCTATTGTAAGAAATTTATATTTTAGGCTGTGAAACAGAACTACTATAGATACTTGTGTTTGCCTGCACTTCTGACACAGCTTCGTATAGCAGCTCCTTTTCTCACCAATTCAGTTTTGTTTCTGTTGGGTTTTGCCAGCTGGGGCAAATGAGAACCTGAAGAATAATTAAATGAAAGGCTGGGAAAATGCTCTGTAAATCTGATTCTATAGTCTCAAGTGAATAAGCAGAAGATAGATCTCCTGTCAGTAAGCTGGAATAAGCTGGGGCTTCCTTGAGTGTGCAGCTTGTATCTTTAGCTAGTGTTTGGGGTAGGAGAGGAAAGGCAAGTGCGTGCTTGTAAAAGACATGGGGCAGAAAGGCAGGGTACAGCTGCGGGCCAGGAGCTGCTCTTTTCCCCGGAGCGAGGCACTGTCTGTCAGAGGTTAGGTCTGTTAACTTCTGAATGAGGCATCAACTCTGGCTGTTTGGAGGGAAATTCAGGTACAGCTGTTTCTGTGCCCCAAAAGTAGGCATAGTGCAAACCACAAAACCAGGCTGGTCTGTCACGGTTAAAAATAGTGTTGGCACTGTAGGCTCTGTGTGAGGGATTGGAGGAGAACACTGTGAACAGGAGTTGTGAAAGAGGAAACGAGCAAACACATATTGTATTCATGATGTAGTTTTTAATAGTGTTTGAAGGTATTCGGCGTGCTTCTGCTCTGTACAAGATTAAATCTGTTGCCTCAGAGAAAACAGAAGTTTAGAAATGGCAGGACTGATGTGGGACACCAATCATTCTGCATGGGGGAAGAATGGGAACAAAATGAGATGGCCAGTATGAGGTGTTAAGGGCCTAAGATGTGTCCCACTATGAGGATCTGATCACTGATTACCGCGGGCAGCAGTCCTATCCACTTCAGGAGCCTTTGAGAACTGGGAGGTTTTTGTGTACAGCTGCATGTCAAACTGTAAATCCTAATGGGCACGCTTAGTTGGCAAACCTGCAGCAGACTTCATGGAAGAAATCTGACTCTGATGTAAAGAGAATAAACATTAATGAGGATGACAGTCAATGGAGGACATTATAATAGGAGATGAGGTTAGGAATGGGGGCTTAAAGGATGAGGATAAGAAGTACAGGTCTATTGAAAGGTGAGACTGGTGAGGTCAGAGTACAGAAAGTAGAATTATTTAGCAAGATCATATGGCATGGTCATAATACTAGCAAAGGAATATGTTCTCAGCAGAGATGGAGATGGAGGGGGGAAGATGAGCTTTGGAAGGTTGGTGAAGAGCCCGTGACCTTTGCTGGCCTGATGGGTTGTGGGATGTTTATCAGGGATTCCAATCTAGAGGAGGATAAGAGATAAAGGAGTATAGGGAGATGGCTGGAAATCCTCATTAAATAAGATACTGCAACATCTGCAGTTGGTATTCTGAAATCTGAGTGGAAAGATTAGACTGTTGCATATTAGCCCACAAGGCTAAAGTGCAGCTCTGCACTGCTGGTACTCCTAATCGGCCTTCAGTACAGCAAATACTTTGGTGTTGATGTACAAACAGTTTTCATCTGTCAGTTGCAAATCTTTTCCTAAATGAGTTATTCCTGTCTTGGAAATGGGAAAATCAACACCTTAAGGAATTTGGTGGCTTGCTGTTGTGGTTTAACCCCAGCCGGCAACTAAGCTATGCACAGCGGCTGACTCACTGCCCCTGTGTGCGGATGGAGAAGAGAACTGGAAAAGTAAAAGTGATAAAACTCATGGGTTGAGGTAAAAGACAAACCGGTGTAACTCCAAATGCTAATCCCCTCTTTCTTCCTCTTCCTCCAGCTTTATATGCTGAGCATGACATCCTGTGGAGAGTATCCCTTTAGATAGTTGGGGTCAGCTGTCCCAGCTATGTCCCCTTCAAGTTCTTGTACACCCCCAGCCTGCTTGCTTGGCAGGGTGGTGTGAGAGGCAGAAAAGGCCTTGACTCTGTGTCAGCACTGCTCAGCAGTAACAAAAACATCCCTGTGTTATCATTACTGTTTTCAGCACAAATCCAAAACATAACCCCATACTAGCTACAGTGAAGAAAATTAACTCTATCCTGGCCAAAACCAGCCACTTGCCTAAGATCACAGTGAGTTACTTGATGGCCGTACACTGGATGTTCCGGTGCTGCTGTTGTTAATGTAGCCAGCAGTCAGTGATCTTTCAGTAGTGCCATGTGAGACTATTTTCCTTTTCTTGAATTGGTCGTAGTAAGTATACCAGCAAAGAGTCAGAAGAAGCTGGGGTGAAGGTACCAGCATTTACCTCGCTGCTGGTGTTTTATCTCTCTGGAAGCCAGCAGTTCCAGCTCAGCACCCTGCTGAGCTCAGGGGTGAGAGGGAGCCAGCGAGAGGCTGCCCCATCACCACTACCTTGCATGGGGCACCACAGTAGGAAGCTCCATGCCAGCCCTCCAACCTGGCATGCAGTCTGTCCCCCTGCTCTCCTGGGCTTATGCATCACCTACGGCTGGCTCGTGCACTTGATCATGCTGGCTTTGCTCTCTACAAGGCAAATGTCTCATGGTGGTCCTTCACTGTAATCCTTATGTGCGTTCTGGGGAAATTCCTACCCGCCATGGAAAAGCTATAAAACATGGAACTGATCTCATTCCACCCATATTGATGGGGAATTTTGCCACTGATTTCCAACAGAACTAAGCAATGTATCTGAATAGGATGCATACAAAAACGTATTCAGGGTATAATACTCTTTGCATACTGCCCTGCATCTCACGAGGCTTCCCCTTCTCACTTCAGAAATACTTCTCATTAGCTGAATTCTTCTTGGTAGTCTGTTCAAGACACTTGACTTTTACAAGTGATGATAAATGCAATAAATCTCCTTGCTTGCCGATAAAGAGACGTGTTGATCCACTCAGAAAAATGTCTGAGGCATTTGGAGTAAATTCAGGTGGGTGGAGTTACGACTTGGTAATTTCGTTTGGGTTTGAAACCAAAGGGCCATGAGATAAGAACTGTGTAAACTAATGGTCTGCTGACTGCTGGAGTGTTAGAGCTGGTGGAGTCGCAGGGCAGGGTTACCAGTGGGGAAGGATGATACTCTGCTTGCCTGATAGGTATTCTTCCCATTCTTCAATCCAGTTGCTGGCATGTCTTCTTAAAAACATGCAAGAATGTGAAATAGCAGTTCATAGGGTAGGGGAGGGAAAGCCATCGGCAAAAGGAAGTCTTGGCGAGTTATGACAGGAATTTTGAGTTTGAGAGAGTCAACGAAATGCTTTTCAGCCAGGCACTTTGAGAACAAAATAGTTGCCAGTCTTGGCTGAAAACGTGCATTTTGTGTCAGAGAGATAAAAAGGGGTAACCCGTGCTTTGAGAAGTGACTAAGCACAGACACAGACGTGCAGGAGGACACAGTGGTGACGCTGCTTAGCGGGACAGTATTGACTGTGTGGGCCAGCACACAATTCCTGCAAGGTCTTGAGACAGCTGTCCTAACCTGTCTAATTAAAATGGCTAAAATGCTTTTCTTCTTGGTTTAGGGATGATTTCCGTGTCCAGGGCTGCATTGGAAAGGATCCACAACTATACCTGTATTTCTATTTTGTATTATGTTGTTTACATGTTCCTGAAGACCTTTTCTATACTGAGAGGAAAATTATTTTCACAGTATGCTAAATCTGCAAGCCTTGTTTACCCAGAGCAGAAAATCCTCAGTTTTTGTGGACTAGCTACAAAACCATTTCTTCTACTTGTTTTGGGGGTGGACAGCCATATCTTAATTTTATGCTGTGAATCATTGAAGCTGCTTGAGATCAAGACTGTACATTTAACTAGTGCTGTCTAGACTGGGCAACTTCTGTTTTTATTTCTTAATCAAGTTAGTTTCCTCCAATTAATTTTACTGTTGGTAAGGGTTTTTTTAACTCAAGTTGATACTAGTTATGTCAAGGTAAGGTAGCAGAAGAGAAAATGAGCCATTCTTCATTAAATCAGGCAATTTTGAAGCAAATTTCCTCAGACTAAAGCATTAAACTGTTGGGGTTTCGCCTCGGCAGTTACTGCAGATTTCTGCAGCACGGCTCTTCACTTCTCAGCAGAGGCCGTAGCTTCGCGACGCACCGAGCCAGCAGCAGACCCGGCATTATCCCCAGCGGCTGCTGCCCGCCGGCGCGCACTGCACTCCACTCTGGACACGGGAGCGGGGCAGATGTATTTGAAGCCGGCCGAGTGACTCGTACCGGAGGTTCGGGTCGTGCCTCGCTGGTGGGCTTTCAGGTTTTCCCCTCCTCTGCAGGAGTCACTTGCCTGTGGGGAGATGTGCAGGACGCAGCCTGGTGTTAGGAGATGTCGCCCCTGCTCCTCTTGGAGCGGAGAGCAGTGCTCCGGTGTGTTGCTCTGTGGGCTTGTGGTGCCTTTAGTGGCGACCGTCTAGTTTATTGCAGTTTAGCGGGGGTCGGTCTGGCCGTGACTCCTGCCACGCCACGGGCAGGGGGAGAGACTCGTACAAGTGGGAGCGCCGCTGCCGCCCCTCCGATGGGCACCGGCAGCGCTGCCAGTTCTCTCCGCACCGGCGACTTCTCTCTCCGGGCGCCTCCCGCCCCGCTCCCGGCCTCGAACGCCGGCCCCAGGCAAACGCCGCCTCCCCGACGCGGCCCCGCGCCGCGCCGTCGGGAGCCCCGCAGGAGGACGGGTCGCGTCCGCGGCGCTGGCTGCGGCGGGTGCACCCCGGGGTGCCGGGCCCGGGTCGCCGCCGCCTGCCCTGAGGAGCGCCGCAGCGCCGAGGCCCTCCCCCACCGCCGGCGGCCCTCCCTTCCGCGGCTTCTCCCGTCTCGGCTGGCCCAGCCCACGTTTTCCCTCTCTCCCCTCCCTCCCTGGTCATGTGTCGCCTTTTTTGTTTGCAGTGGAAACAATTTCTCGCTCTTCGGCTCGCACCGCGGCTGACCGCTGCCCGTCGGGAGCGCGGGGCGGGCGGGGGGCGGGCGGCGGCCGGGACCCATGCTGGCGGCGCAGCCCCCTGCACCGGGACCCCCGCGGCACCCTCGGGGCTCGGGTTGAGCGATGCCCGGCTCCGTCAGATGAAAGTTTGCACCACAGCCATGAAGGGACCGCGGTGAAGCCGCCGCCCCCCGCCAGGTGAGTTAGTGGCGGCGGCGGTGTCGGCGGGGACTGCGCAAGGAGCTGGCGGGCCCGCCTGGGAGGCGGCGCGGTCCGGCCCGGCTCGGCTCGGCCCGGCTCTTCTCTGTTCGCCCCGGCCCCGCGGCCGCTCCGCGCCACAACTTGGCCAGGAGTTGGTGCGCGGCCGCAGCGTGCGCGCCGCCGCGTCCCCGCCGAGCCCGGCCGGCCGCGCCGCGGGGCCGAGCCGCGGGGCCGCTCTGGCCCGGAGAGGTCCCGCCGGGGGCGGCGAGCGCCCCTTGGGCAGGACTTTGGGGCACGCACACACACACACACACACGGGCACGCACACGCGCACACACACACACACGCACAAGCACACGCATGTCCGTCAGGAGGAGCCCGGGAGAGGCGCGGCGCGGCGCGGCGCGGGGCAGGCTGCGCGGCACAAGTTGTGCTCCGTGCCGGCGGGGCGGCGGGCCGGTGACATCTGGCCGGCATTGGAGGTATGCGCGCCGCCGGCCGCCCGCGCCCGCCCCGCCGGAGCAGTCCCAGTCTCCTAGCAACGCCATTGATTGGCTGCGGCGGTGGCCAATGGGCGGCCGCCCCCTGCATTCCCCACCCCCCCCCCGTTCCGTGCGGGCAGTACAGTGTGAACATGGAGCGGGGGGGGCGCCGCTGTGCGCCTGCCTCCGGGGCTGCGTGCCCCCGCCGGCGGCGGGGAGCCCCGTCGGTCGGTCGGTCGGTCGGTCGGTCGGTGTGTGTGTGTGTGTGTGTGTTGGAGCACCGGCGGCGGGTTAAAAATGTTGGTCCGACTGCGGGATCTCATGTGACCGGCGCTCCTTTGTCTGGCGGCGGGGCGCCGCGGCAGCCGCCACGGGCCTCCTTAAGAGTCGTGTGACCCCCCACGTCCACCGCCCCTCTCCAGCCCCCGGGTGCAGCCGCGGCCGAGCCCCGCCGCACGGGGGTTGTCAGCTCCTGGCAATTGTCGCTGTCGCCCCGTCCGCGGACGCCGGTGGCCGGGACGAGGGGGCTCGGCGGGGCAGCCCCGTCAGCCCCGGCGTCCGTGAGGACTGGGGAGCGGAAAAGAGAGAAAAAGGGTGGTATGATACGGCCCTTTGGGAGGATACTGGCAAATAAGCAAATTAAACAGAAAGAGAGCAGCATGTTGTCATAGCAACAGTGCAATTAAATTACTTTACTGTCAGCCATCATAATTTTCCTGTTTAGAAGCTCCTGGGACGTAACTTCCATTTGGAGTCAAAGTTGAGTGTGTGGCGTAGGTAGGCGATGCCAGTGCCCCCGGACACCAGCGATACTGGTGTTTACCTTCTGGCTGTGCTGGATGCTGTTTTGAAAGCTAGGAAATGGGACCTACGTAAGTTTGGCCTCCCGGTGTTTATATCTGCCTCGGTATTTTTTCCTCTTCCAGATACTTGTGTAAAACCACGCATTTGCTGAGCTTGTTGAGTGATGGTGTGTGTTAACAGGCTTGTGTGCATGAAAGTTCTGTATGTTTCTTTTTAGTAATGGCTGCTTTGGTGTAAAGTGCTTATAGAAAGACCTGAGGAACTTTAATTTTCCATTCCTACCCTTTTGTAACAGCTTAGACTCCGTAATTTCTCCTTCCCGGAATGGATGTCCTTCTCTTTTTCTCTTGTACATTGATGTTCATTCTGTTGTTACCTGTAGTTTCTTTTTTTCTCCTTCATTTACAGTATTGACTGTGTGACCACATGACTTGAGGGTACTGCTGAGGATATGGTTTTGGTACAGGGAATCATTTTGCTCTTTTTCAACATCTGTGCAGGAAGCTTTGTCATTTTAAAATCTGTTATTAACTCTTCCTCAGTTTTATTTCACTGCTCTTCACATTTCCAGACCTAAATCCTGGCAGTTTTACTGTAAGGAGAAGCTAAGAGAGTCTGAGTCTTGCTTCTGAGGTGGATTTGTTTGGCTCCTGTCTGCTTCTCTTGAGCTGGACAGGTGCTTGGTTTCACCCAGCTTCAGAAGGGCTCAAGTGCTCCCGAATGTTCCTGAGTGCAGGTGTCCCCCCGGGGCCTGCTGGTGCAGTACCCTCTGCAGCTCATCCACCTCTCCCGTGCTGCTGATGGGCATCCCAGCAGCCTTTCTGCCTCTGTTTTCTGCCACGTTTGATAATACAGCTCAGCTTATGTAAAAATCTTCTCTGTTTACATACATTTTTAAAGTGCTCTATTCCTCTGGCGCTTGTTTCTCTGTGTCTTGGCCCTGGTCCCAAAACTTCCATGCGCTGCTTTCCCTCCTCCCTTCTTCTGCCCCAGCTGGTTTTGAAGTTCTGCTGTCATTTCTGACTTCTTTTGGAGCTGTAGTCAGATTGGATGCTTGTCTGCATCAGCCTTTAGCCAGAGTGACTTTAAACACAGTGCTGTTGTATTGTCCTCAAAAGTGGAACAGCTGAATCTAAAGCCACTAGGCTCAAACCCCTCTATTTTCTATTTAGTATTTTTCTTTCTAGTTCACATGCTTTTTGAAGTGGTACAACAGGAGTGTTCAATGGTTTGATATACACATTCATCATTAAAGGGATTTGCTGTGTGGAGCTTCAGGTACCTGAAGAACTGAGGTGTATTGGGGTTCATTCCATTGATTGAAATTTCTTCCCTTGTCTTGACTTCAGCTTATTTCACTCCACAGTTGTGCATGAGTGTTTAGTGAGTCTGTCATTTTTAATACAGATGGCAAAAGGCCAAGTGACCAGTTAGGGAAAAGCTAACAAAATGTTATGCAGTATCTTTTTATGAGCTAACTTTTCTCTCTGTTTCTTTCTCCCTTTCCTTTGGATTCACTCTCCCAGGAGTTGCTGTCTAAATGGGTCCAGTCATGCCTCCCAGTAAGAAGCCAGAGGGCTCAGGAATCAGTATTCCCAGCGGATTGAGCCAACGTTACCAAGATAGTGATTTATCCAAGGCACTTCACGATGACGAAGACCTAGATTTCTCTTTGCCTGCCATCAGATTAGATAAAGGGGCCATGGAAGATGAGGAACTAACTAATTTGAACTGGTTACACGAGAGCAAGAACTTGCTGAAAAGCTTTGGGGACTCGGTGTTAAGGAGCGTTAGCCCCGTTCAGGACATTGGTGATGACACGCCGCCATCTCCTGCCCACTCTGACATGCCCTATGATGCCAAGCAGAACCCCAACTGCAAACCTCCTTACTCCTTTAGCTGCCTCATATTTATGGCCATTGAGGACTCGCCAACCAAAAGACTGCCTGTAAAGGATATATACAACTGGATCTTGGAACACTTTCCATATTTTGCAAATGCACCCACTGGATGGAAAAATTCTGTGAGACATAATCTATCCTTGAATAAGTGTTTTAAGAAAGTGGACAAAGACAGAAGTCAGGTAAGTTTGGAACTATGGAAACTGATCTGGGTCTGAAAATATTGACCTGCTAATCCCAGAACGTGTCTGTAACAGTGAAATGCAGAATATGCAACGCTGTCCCTCGTAACGTAGTTCATGAAATTCAGAGAGCCAACATTTCTTTAGTATGGCTCATTCTGTTTTTATTAAATTCATTGTCTAGACATCTGTAAGAAAGTACTAGGGGGGTGTGTGTGTGTTTTTTCTTTCCCCCCCAGCTGGTGTCTTCATGCGTAGTGGTTAAATATTGTTTTTAGTTATCATGCTGTGGTAATGGTTTCCAGCTATACTAGATGAATGTAATCATGTTATAAATAGGCTGCTTGCTGTTCTTGGCTTATACAAATGTATAGTGAAAGGGTATGCCTTATGTAAGAGGCCATTGCTTTTTTCCCTGGTCTGTGCTGTAATCTGAAAAAAACTTCCCTTTCTCTTAGACAGAAGTAGTTCTGAATTTTGGTTCCATTCCAGACAGGTTTTAGAGAAACTCTTCAGAGAGAGGAGATTGGTCTGGCATCAAAGATGAAACATATCATTCACAGGAATTTCAGTCATTCTCTTCCTGAGTTCATGTAGCTTCTGTGACTGGTGCAGTGGCAGAAGCCTGTGGTGCACGTTTCTGATTTTGGGTCTCTGTTGTCATTGCCTGGTTTCATTGCTGAATCCTCAGCAGTGTCTGCAGGAAGAGGCTGTGAGGAGGGAATGGGGAAGTGAGCCGGGCAGGGGAGGCAGCCCTTTGCAAAGCCTTCTGCTGCGTCAGTCTGCCTGGAAGCAGGTATCAGGTTCTGAAGGGGACCATATCAAGAAGTAGTGTTCTGGATCAATCTTTGGCAAAGTATGAGTATACTGATAAAAATACCAGCTTGCAGATTAATTTCACAGGCTTCCTCACAGGTTAGTGAAATAAATAGGTGGTAAAATCACATCACTGACTGTTTGTCTCCGAAATTGGCTGACAGTCAGAAAGTGGACTGGTAGAAAGTGAGAAAGTGTTTCTGGTAGAAACAATAGATGCACTCAACTTTTGTATTTCAGTGAAGTAAATGCCAGGGTTGTCTTGTAAATGGTAACCCTGAAACTAGACTTCTGTTGGTGGTGCTGTTCTCCGTATTTTGTGTGTAATTTAACTTTAAATGCTGTGGAGTAGGAGCTCAAGTAACTCTAGGGAGAGAATCATGCAATACCCTAAAGTAGTAACTTTTCATTTTAGATTTCTTACCTGTCTTTTCTCTGGAGCTTTCATTTTTTTAAATGATCAACATTTTTATTCCCCCCAACTCCCCCTTTTTTTTGGATATTATTCCCTAGAACCCACATATTGCTGATCACAGTCTGTGTATTGGTATTTTTATCAATTAGTTGCTGTGAAAGATTATGTATGGAATTTAAAAAAAAAACAAGAACAGGTTCCTGAACTGGATCTTGTTTTGTATAAACTAGGATCTTAATTCTTGTTTGGAAGTGAGACTGTAATAACAAGTAACATGCCAGACTGGTAGGATCGACTCCCAGACCGTAAGAAACCTTCACACAATACATGTAAGAAACCCACAAAACGTTTTAACTGGCAAGGCATGTGTTTAGCATTGCCATTTGTGTTCTGTTCTGTCCCTCTTCCTCTGTTTACAAGTTGCCTGTTTAGATTACAGCTTCCTTCCTATGAGGAACTTGTCTTCATGTCTATCTGTCAAATATCCGGCAGTCTGCTGAGCTCGCATGAACAATACCACAACGCGCTGCTTCTCTGCAGGGAAGTGGCAGAGCACAATGCATGACTAGTCACCTGCATCTCGAATCTCTGATTAGAGCCATGGTTACATAGCTAGACAGCAAGGTGTGGTGGGAGGCCTTGCCTGTGTGAATAACGGGGTGGGGTTTTACTCATTCCTTGAAAATCCCAGGTTATGAGAAAGAATTTCTTCCACCTCCTGGATATGCTAATAACTGCAGGTAGCCAGCATTACAGTGAATGAGATGAGAATCTCAGCCGTACAACACAGCAAGGCAGGTCATTTAAATCTCCTGCTGGGTTTTTCTCATGTCCTGGCCAGGGGATGTGGCAGACATAGTCCTGAGCTCAGAACTGGCGCTTGGTCAGAGTTGCTGAATCAGGTGCTTGACAGCTAATTGTGGACTTGGAAAGCAGTAAATGTCAACTGCTGGCTTTGAAAATACCTTCGTGTGTGTGCACACGCACACTTGGGGTTGATTCGAGTACCTTGCAGCAAGCATCTCTGCTGTTCAGAAGGGGGGTGTCCATCTGAAGGGTTCTCTGGTTTTACGCTAGGGCTTGGGGCAGGCGAGCAGGGAACTCTCTCCTTTTTGAGGAATCGCTTCTTGCTGCTTCTGCCCCTTTGCAGCCAGATTCCACAAATTGCAGGTTTGGAGTCTGCCTGCCTTAACTGTTTCTGTGTGGGGAAAAAAAAGCATTTAGCAAATGGCACGTTACAAAATGCTAACAGCATTCAGGCTCTGAAACATGTACGGTATGGGGGGGAAGGAGTTAATCAGTGCTGGGAATTGCAGGCATTTGCGGGTTGATGTGCATTGACACATTGTGAAAAGTTAGAAGCTTTTCCTCCCTAACTTTTGCTTTCCAGTGTTTGTTTGTGTAGCCTTTCAGTAATCGTTTTTCTAAAAAAAGTTCTGCTGAACACTTAATTCTTTTCTGAATTCCCTCTGCATAGTAGTTTTCTCAATCTTGGGTTCCACTAATTTATATTCATGGGGCTAAATATGTGTTTAATAGCGTGCAGCTTTTTCTGCTTGCATATGAATACTTGCATTTCCTGGACAGAAATCCCTGTAACGGGGTAAAAAGAAAAGGAAGACTTACAGGGGCTGCATCACTTCAGTTCTTGACTTGCCCCGTGCTGGTGCTTTTAGGTCTGGTGTGGAGTGCTTGGAAAAGACATTCTCCTCCTCGGGTCTGTTTATGCACTGCTGCGGTTCTACTTCAGCCGCAATGCCATCAGGTTTACCTGGCAAGCCGACAGTGACTATTCATGTAACTTGCGATGAGGCTGATCTGCTGGATCGAGATGGAGAGCCGGGCTGAAGAAGGGAAAATGCTGAGCCCTTGATTGTACAAACCTCTTTGCATTGAGCTCAGCAGTTTAATAATAGTTGGCTAGAGTATGAAGTATCACATGATGGGGAGCAGATGAGGAGTTCCCTGGCTTTGTTTATACTGCCAGACCTGTGAATTCGGTCGTTCACATTAATCCTATTGTGAACATACAGATCTAAATGTCCTCTAGTGTGTGTCCCATTTAGTATGACCCGTTAGCCCATGACTTCCCTGACTTCGCTACCATCTGGTCTTTGGCTGTAGAGAGGAATTTTTCTTGTATATGTGTCTCCAGTAGCAACGAGTTTGCAGTTGATATGGAAAGTAAGCAGTTGCCCTAGCAACGGAGTTACTGATGTGGCAGCTTCTCTGCTTGCAGGGAAAGGGCTAAGCTAGTTCAGACCCATTATGTAGGTTTGCTGTAATTATAGCTGCGCCCACTAGTGCTGCTCTAGCTGAGGGTCTGTTGAAAAGCCCTATCTTTTTCTCCCCACTGAAGGTTCGTTTTATTCCAGTAGGGATTCCTGAGTTGAGCAAAGGCTGGTAGGATTGTATTTTTCAGGGCATGCGATACATCTCTGCCTATTATGAATGCAAACTTTCTTGATCATTATTATCAAACGAGTGGATTATAATAACGAGTGGATTATAATAACGAGTGGATAATAATAACGAGTCAAACAGCCTTGTTTGACCATGTTGGCTTCTCTGTAATTTTTTTGTCTCAGTGAAGAGCCCACTGTTACAGGAGCTGGGCCGGGGGTCTTGTCCGATGCTGCTTTCTGCTATTCTGCCATCTTCCCCCCATCTGTGCTTCTTCAGGCATCCATCCTATCAAGAGGGTTCCTCTTTGTGTCTGCTCTGCGTTGTCCGAGATAGGCAAACGCACACATGCTCCTGGCTGTGTGCATGCTGAAGAAATTCAAGTCTCTTAAACGTCTGTTTGGCACTCGTACTGAGGGACGTCTTAATAAAAATGTAATGAGGGTAAAGGATATGTTTATGGGGACGGGAGAAGAAAATTCCCCTAGCTTGATGTGGAAGTTATTCTTAGAAGTACATGGTCCATAACTAGGTCATGGAGATCCAGCCAGGCTCCTCCTCTGTCTGGGGCAGGCTATGAGATCTAAGGTCTCCTGAGTGGTCCTTGGGCTCTGCAAGAGTGGATATCTGACTTGTCCTCATCTAGTGCACTGCCTCACCTAAGGGCTCTGCCAGGGCACCTGATGAGAGCTGTGGGGGGACCCTTTGGGTGCAGGAGACTTTTCAGAACTCCCTCCTGCCAAGATCTCCCCTTTGCTGTGATAATGTCCAGGCTTCCGACAGATAAACCCTGAATACTTGCAGAAATACAAGTGCTAGTTGGAGTGAGAGGAGAAGGAGCCTGTTTGTTTTTCCTTAGAATCTCCTAATCCAGTCTACATGTACACAAAGGCGAGGGATCAAGGATCCTCTTCTCCCTCTTTAACATTATTGTTCAAGAAGATCTCCTATGAAAGCATGGTGGCACTCTGGGGACAGAAATGATCTCCTCCATTTTTAATACTGTTATCACCTAGGCTGACCCAAATAACACCAGCATCAGAATTTCACCGCGTTCGTAACATTTGGTGGAGCTAAAGTGGAAAAAAACCAGCCGCACAACAACCCGAGATTCATGTTAAAGGCTTCGGATAGTGTTGACTCCATTAATAAAATAATGTCCTATATAAGTGTTCCAGCTGTTAATTTCCCAAATTGTTAATAGGAGATGTTGTCGTTTTAAGTTTAAATCCATGGTTTTTAATACTCCAGTCTGTCATACTAAAAAGCTGTCTAGTCTCAGAAATGTTGTCCTCAAATTGGTATGTAGAGAAATGAGGGTTGTCTTATTCCAGAGCAATCATAAGAGTTTCTAGAACTGTACTGTAACATGTAGCTTCCAGATACCAGACAATTTATGGAGAGCTTTTCTTGAACCCTTTCAGTCTTGTTTTTGAAGTGCAAACCCCAGAAATGACACAGAATATTTAAAGAACAGATTTCCTAAAGCTGTGTGTGGAAATAGCTTGCTTCCGTTTCACTGGCTTTCAGCTGGTTGACTTTACATCAGTGCGTACTCTTTGCCATGGAGTCTGCCTGTATTAACTGGTTTAGAGCTGTGCAAAACATAATCAGGTTTTTTTTTCAAGTAATGAAGAGCTGGCAATATCCGGGGAGTCCTCTGGACCTTTTATCTAAGGTATTTATGTTATCTTGCTCTTGATTAAGTTAACCCATGGGCAGGCACCTTGCTAGGTAACCGGGGGATTGGTTGCACATTGACATGCTATTGAGCTACCCAAGGGGATTGGCTGCTTAGGTTAAATAAATTGGACTAACTGGCCATGTCTGTGCTCCTAACACAGAGCAAGAGCATATGAAGTGTATTCAGCTGCACTGAAGAAGCCCAGACGAGAAAGCAGGAGCAAGCCCTTGGGCTTGAGGAGTGGTGGGGTTGATGAGTCCTTTTTTCAGCCATGGTTGCACCTCCCTTGTTCCCGGCTGTTTGCTTTAACACCTTCCTGGCACATGAACTCCTGCGTTTCTGTGACAAACCATGGATCTGGTCGGGATCTCATCCAGCTGGATTTTTGTCTTTCCCTCTTTCTGATTCTTGAGTGGCCTTTCAGCTCAATTTCCTGATCCAGGTCTCAGTGTAGTCCAACAAACAGTTGTGCCGACAAGAAGTAGAGATGATGGGGAGAGTGAGGAATAGCTAAGGAGGCAAGCCATTACTCACAGAAGAAAAGCCTGATAGAGACTGGCAGCTGCAGGGAGAGTTGGCGTGTGACTGCTTGATGGACTAATGGATGTGGGCTCCACCACAAAGCAAAGGCTAGGATGAAATAAGAGGAGAAGTTTAAATACAATGGGAGGCTTTCTTTTGCTAGAGATGTTTCTTTTGGTTTTCTTCTAGGAGCAGGGCTGTGCTATTTGTTGTGCAAGTGGTCTGTGTTAGTGGCTTTTCATAATGTCTTACATCTGATTTAAAGTGATTAAAATCTGCGCTGCCACCATCAGTCATGGTCCCTGCCTGACCTGGCTGTTTGTTCCCTTTGCTGTGGGACTGAGCTGATCTGGGGCTGTATTGCAGCCCCTCTTGAGCTCATACTGACACGTGTCACCATGCCACAGGCAGACCAAAAACTGTGCTAGTTTTTGTTTGGGTTATTTTTCAGTGGGCTGATTTGATTGGATTCATTTTTAGCTCTCTGCTTAGCTCATGGTCACTGTGGTCAGAGGAGCACCAGTGTCAGCACAGGCCGTGGGCTCAGCTCTGTTTAATGTGGCATGAAACCATCCCTGCAGCTTTCTGCCAGCTCAGAGCTGACCTGGCAGCTGGAGAGCATGGGGAAGGGGTGGGAGATGCTCCTACCTTTGAGAGCACAGGCTGCGCTTAAATCACTGGAGGTGCTTGTACATTCAGTCAGATACATGCTTGGTGTGGTATTGGGCCCATACATGGGTGAAATGGTCCTAAGAAAACTGCACAGGGATGTGGTTTTGTTTGGTGTTTTCTCTTTATCTCAAGGTTCGTTTCTGTTGCTCAAAGGTCTTAATATTGGCAGTAGAGGTGGCTCTGGATGGAGCTGTGCTGCAAATCCTCTAAAAAAGCTATCATGGAAGAGGGAAAGCTGTCCATAAAATCAGTTGTCAGGCTTTTCTGTGCTGCTGTCTCTATGTCCTCATCACCACTCAAGTTTCTTCCTAATTGTCAGAGAGCAAATGAACTGCTGCCAGCAAAGGAAGCACAGATCCTGGGGCTGTGCTGTGCTTTGAGTGGAGGAGGCCTCGATGATGGGGTTGGAGTATACAATAGTGCTTCATGTGTCCATTAGTGAGCAGAGGCCTGTGGAGGATGCTGTGGTGGTAGGCAAGATGTACCTCTGAGCACCAGGTGCACAAGGGTGTCTGTGCTACCTCCACCTGTGGCTGAACATCAGAGATGAACCGGGCTTGCTCATCTGGCCGAGCGTGTGTTCTTCTGTCTCACACTTCAGTTCTTTGACAAAACATCAAAGCATCCATTTTAATTATGAAATATGTGTCCCTTAGACTTCCTCCTTCCTTTCCTAAAAAGGAAGTGAAGTGTTTTCTGCTGGCTGAAAGAGCACAGCAAATTGTGCTGCCTGGCTTCTTTTCCGAGGTGAGGACCTCCTGAAAAGGCATTTGAAGGACTTGATCATAATTGAGCAGTTGAAAATAATTGAGGAGTTGAGAATACTCTTCAGACAGCCTGAAGTAGCTTTGGAGTTGCCAGAGAAGCTGCCTTTCCTTGCTCTGGTTTCAGGCAGTTGCCTCATTCCACTGGCTGATCCAGGCAGCTGAAGCCTTGGCTCATTCCTGTGGCAGCTCTGTGTTTCTGGTAGCATCATTCATACTGGCCTGGTGGGGTGTGAGGAGCAATCTCCAGGCTGCTCATACCTGTTCCTTCTGTGTTGTTTTCAGCTAATTGCTGTGTCTTCATCATGAATCCTGTTGAACCACCTGAATGATCCAGAGTAACACAAGCTGGAATCCTTGTGGAAAGGGGAGCCGGTGTGACTCTTGTTTTTAATTGAGTTGATATTTGTGTGCTGGTCAGTGGGGGCTTAACCCATAGAAATAATCAACTTATTTTCAAGACTGGGATGACCTAGGTGAGGTCGTGTTATAAGCACTGCATGAAGCTGCAACAAAGCAATATGTTATGATGCAGTTAGTCTTGTGAACATGTATTTGCTTAAAAGAATCCCCACATGGCTGCTTCTGAGTAAGTTTTGCACAGTAAGCATCTAGGGAAAGACTGTGGTGTATGCTTATATGTATTTTTTAAGCTAATAAAGATTTCTGTCTCTAAATATTTGCTTTTATCTTTTGATTCATGGTCTGGTATTTTGACCCAGTATAAGTTAAATTTCCTGTCTTCTAGCTAAAGGAAGATACTGAAGAAAGTTTGCTTTGATGAGATGTGTATGGGTCTTGCTGGTTTTCTGGTACTTTTGTTTTAAGTCAGTTTAAGAACAGTGAGGTTTTGCTTTTCAGTAGTAGAACTGGCTTGTTATGATCTGGTATTTAAGTTTTGGTCTGAAGGAAAGAAACTGTTTAGTTTTGCTTCCCTAGCATGTGTCATTTGATCTAGGTCCCGCTTAGTCTCAGTCCCTCTCCCAGCCGTTGCCCACAAGCGGCAGTACCTCAGAGCTGGCCAGAGGCAGGGTACCTGCCCAGCTCCAGAGCGGGGAACTATTATATATGGGCTGGGTGAGAGAGGAGATGCCAATGCTGATCATGTGGCAGTGCATAAGTGACAAGCAGCAGAGAAACAGGCAGTTCATTTAGGTGCACGTACGAGTCTTTGACACTTGTGCTCTTTAAAGGTAAAATGGATCCTGTACCTCTGCATGAATACATACATCAATCTTTTATCTTAGTTTTTCTGACTTACTCAGGCATGTGTTTTTGCTGGTTTGGGAGAATCCGGGCACAGAAATAGTACCCTACGTTTTCTTTGATTGTGGAGAAAGAACGGCTCTTCTGAAGGAACAGAGGTGTTGTTGCTGTTGGTTGGTAGCCCTGTGGATAGCGACTGAGACACTTGCCATTCAGCAGAGTCTGGCTGGCCTGGGACTAACTGGCCTTGTGCATGAGGGCAAGGAGCACCTTCCTCACCTGTGCTGCTTTTAGTGAGAGCTTCCTGAGGTGTTTTCCCTTTGAGCATAATCAGTGTCCAGAACTGAAGTTCACAATGATTCTCACCCTTAGTTATCCAAGAGAGTGCAGAATGCCTTGGCTCTGCCGGGCCGTTGTGTCCATGATCCCTCTTGGCCTGCCTTCAGATCTTAACTGCTCATGTGGCTGGAGCTGTTGACAGTCCTGGTGAGATACTGTACCTATGCCATGCTAATTGTTGTTGCCGTGTCTGGTCATTTAGGGCATATCGTTGCAGTGGCAGTAAAACTGTGGTTCTTTTTTCTGGAGAATAAGCACATTTATTGGATGCTGGCAAGATTTACCTGCTTGTTGGCAGCTCAGCTGATTTCTAGAAAGGCCTGAATTTCTTGTGGCTGTAACTGGTGTCAGACTCATTGGTGACAGAGGTCATGCAAGATAAGCAACAGTAGGGAGGGTGACCTGACTTTGACATAGTTTTTTTTGCTTCCTGAATCCTTGGTAGGTCGCTATTGGCCCTTCTCAGCCTGGAACATTACTTGTTTTCTTCTGTTACCCACCAATTTGGACTCCTGGCTCCTGAGGAGCTGCTTTTGACTTACTGTTGGGTAAACAACAGCAGAATGGGGACTGAGGGCTGTGAAAAGTAGCCATTGTGGCCATAAATGATGCTTCTGGATCTCACTCAGTTATCCATAATAGTAATTTTGGAGACAGTACATTTTAATTTGTTAGTTATGTTCTTCAAATTCCCTTCTGGGTGTTACGGAAGCTTTGTCCTGTGAACTGATGTAAGGATTTGTGGTAGGACTCACTCCAGGGTTCTTAAATGTGAGTGTTTTTTTCTTTGCTGCAGTAGAAAAGAAACCAAATTGCTGCCCTTAGCCAGTGACTTAAGATACCAAAACACTATCTACAGCATGCTGAATTGCTAGATTTCATTGCAGCAGTGAATGGTAGCAATTTACCACTAGCTGAGTACTCTCAGGATTTTGAAACGCTGGCGTAACTTGCTGAAAGATGACTGTTGGTAAGCAGAGGAATGAACAGGCTTCTGTAGGGGAAGTCTCAATGGCATGGAAAAGTGTCTATGGCAGTGCATGGAGCAGAAACTTATTGATGGGATTTTGCATAAGAGAATCTAGTTGAATGCTGAATTCGCACTCATTCAAGCTATGAGCAGAAAATTAGGCTCTGCTCCAGAGCTATATTTATGAGATCCCATGGCTGCCTACTGTGGGAGAGTACTCACTGAGATGAAGCTACTATTGTAAATGTTTTTCTGAGTTTACAGTTGAAAACAAAAATGCCTACAGTGCAATTTGTAGGGGCTGTGAGGTTAATGCAAGACTACGGTCAGGTATCCTTCAGCTTTCATTTACGTGTTTTTCACCTCCTTTCCTCATTCTTTAGGGTGGAGAGAGGGAACACACCTCTCCTTGTGTTATGTGTAGAAATAGGACATCCTTCATGAAATGCTCTGGCTTTAGCTTAGAGGGAGAGGAGTAAACATCACTGTTAAGTGATACAGAACATAATAAATTTAGGAGTTTATTATGTTGGGGAGAAATAACTAGTTCTTGCGTGGTTCATCTTTAGGAATAAAGTCCCGTTTGCTGTTCAGGAAAAGCTGTATTTTGAAGATTCTCCTTCACAGCACTGCCTTGCTGGCTGTGTGCAGCCTTCTCCAGCCCCAGAAGAGCACAGAAGCACTGAATTTCTAGAGCTCCTCACTGCTCTGGGGAGCACTTCGAAGGCTTTTGGAGAGGAGTGTTTGACAGCTTTAAGAACTGCATGCTGCTGGCTCAGACGGAGCTACAATTACACTTAGAGAGAAAATGGTACAGAGCTCCTGGGTCAAAAGGTATTTAGTTCTGCAGGAAACCCCTTCAGAGATTATATTTATTTATAAATGTAACTGGAAATAATGATATTATTCCTACTTAATTCTACCCTTCCTAAAGTACTTCAGCACTAGAGAGCTGAACACGAATAGTGTAAGTATTTTGTGGGATTGCATAGCTAAAGTAGGAAGAAACACATGGTGTGTGCAGGAAACACAGGTTTTCAGTCTAGTTGGATGTTGGAGGGGCAGGATGTGGATGAGAATGGCTGGGAATCGGACAACTGCTGGTGCTGTTAGTGTTGCATGGTTTGTTTTGCAGCAGCCAGATGAACTTGTCCAAAATGGTGGGGTTTTTTCCCCCCCTGTTTTGGCAATTAACGTAATGCATTTATTGTTGCACAATTACCCAGTTGCACTGATTTATTTGGGTTTTCTCTTTCTTACTCTCCTTCTTTAGAGATGAAGGTTTCCTCCCTCAATGTTGAGGGTTAAATATACAAACCTTGATGTTGCAGAAGAGGGTAGATTTGTGTTTTACTGTTTTATAGCAAGTTCTAATAGTTTTGAGACTCTTGGCTGCATGGCAGAGAAAGAGGAAAGAAGCTGTCACAGAGACAAATTGCACAGAAAGACTATGGTGCTAGCTCTCAGCTGTTGAGACAAATAGGATTTTATTGCTCAGGCTATATCTCCTTTTCTACTTAAATGAATTTATTTGTGTATCTATCTTTATATGTGTATGTGTGTACACAAATACATTTTATATATAAAAAATGCTGCATAGTCATATAGGCTTTTAGATCATCCAAATGCTTTTAAGGTAAATTGGGAGCAAAAAGTAGTATGGATTTGGGTTGTCACACAGGGGTTTCTATTTACTTGTATCTCTGCGTTAGGAAAACAAGATGCTGCCATAGTGGTACATCTCTGCAAAATTTCCTTGGGACAAATGTGTTCTGTTGCCACAGCTGCCTACCAGTTTAGCTTCACCAAAACTGTTTAGACTGAAGATCACTCTAAATTCAGAGCTTAACTAACCTGAACCATCTCTCATGCTTTTTCCAAACCAAACCAGCACTTAAAATTTAGTGAAACACCTCCGCTTTGACTAGTTTTTTGTCCTTTCAGGTTTTGCTAAAACACCTGTAAGACTTCACTGCCTTTTGGGCAGTGCTGCTTTTGATTGGAAGAATAAAGTTCCTTGTTCTTGGCTTAGCAGGTCTGCTTTGATGTGTCATTTGCTGTTGGCTTTTAGAGCTGAGGAACTTTGAATTTGGAAAAGCAGAAATGTAATTATGACCCTTTCCATTAGGAGACAAGTTTTTCTGTTATTGTTTGATTAAAAAATACAACATTTTCATTTAGAAAGCTTTGATTTTAATTTGTAGCATTGAAATGAAAGGAAAGATCTTGCTTTTTCTTCCTGTTTTTCTGCTGACTAGGAAAAAAATGGGAAAATGTACTCCCCCCAGCTAAAATGCTTGTGTTATTTTAGTTTCAAAGTAAACATGCTTATGATCTAACCACTTTTGCTAATTACCATCTGCTTCTTCACCAGCACTCAAGTCCGACTCACCCTCCAGTGTCTAGTATGCCAAAAATGTGTTTGGCTGGGCTTGAGCTGACAGGATGAGAGTCCGTGTCTTAATTATGGTGGAATTATCCACTTGTGTGCCACATCAACTTCAATTTATTTCCCTTGCAATTTATAAAACAGGGTTCACAAACTTGTTGCTGAATTTACACTCTGAGCCTTTAATTTTTAGACTTGCATTAAAAAAGGGGGTGGGAATTTGCTTCATCAGTATTAAACTCTTGTTTTTTTTCCTGTTTCGACTGTCTGTCCATTCCTGTTGTTTGGCATCAAGTTAAACAATAAAACAATTCGAGAGCTGGTCTAAATAGCTTTCCAATCCATGCCACATGTAGCCCCAGCCTTCTTGCACTCTGTACAGAGACATGCTTCTGTTTGGAAAGGAAAGCAGTTCTGTAATTGCCCACATAAATTCCGTGTGTCACACGGCTTTTAAGTTAGACCAAGTAATGCTAGCATCTAGGAGTGTGTGTGTGTGTGTGTGTAGTATTACGAATGGATATGATAAAGATGAGGGGGTGCCTACGTAGAGATTTGGGCCTTGGAAGTTTTGAAATTGGCTTTAAAAATCATGTCGTCTAAAATAATGGGGGAGAGAAGGGGCACCTTATTTTAGGGCCTTTAAGATCTTTTTCAGGCTCTTGTACAGGAGTGAAGGCACCTAGAAGTACTTTTGTTTGGTGCCCACTTCCTGTCCTGTCTCCATGATTTTGCACCATCTCATGACTTTCTGATGGAGCCATCTAGAATCCCAACATGCTGAAAATGCTATGAATTGGCATTATTAAAGCCAGATTCTGGGTGTTGCAGTAAGTTGTAATCTGTCAAGTTCCTTTCAAACTCTTGGCGGTGGTGTGTTTAGTATTGCCTCAGAGAGTCTTTTGCAAGGAAAACAGCAACAGAGATCATCAGTGTAGTGCAGATGTCAGCATCTGTGGTCATTTGGCACAAGTATGAAGAGAAGAAGGACCCTTTGGAGGGTGCCAGCCACTGGCTGGTGCTTTTTACACTGGCTGCCTTTTGTGGGGCAAGCGGTAGTGGGTTTTCATACCGCCGACATGCTCAAAGGCTGGTTACTATTTTACAGCAGGAGTTGGTTCACTGTGCAGTTTTGAAAGGTAAGATTCCTGCTGTCAAAGTTTTTCCATTATCAGTAGGATCAATGAGATCAATTATAAGGTGCGCCTTCCTTTTTGCTCAGCCTTCAGATAGGGCCTTCAGCAGTTCAGACATCACTTTCTAGGTATGTGTTTTTCATAAAGGAGTTTGTATGTTATTTTTGGTTGCTTTTCACATTCAGGTATTCATTTATGATTGCTGGTTTTGTAATTTTTTCCTCCTCTTAGTTCTTTCTTTCTTTACTTCCATCATTTAGAAATGGAACCGTTCATAAATGCCTGTCTGAGGAATGTGTGGCATGGGCAAGTGCTTTAAATCATCATTGCACCGTGCTGAAAGTGCATTTGCATTTCGTAAAAGAAAAAAGTTGTGATCCTTTTTTGAAGCAAGATTTTTATTTGTAAACCATCTGCTATTTTTGGTGTGTCAAACACGAAGGCTTCCTGTGTGAAACTGATAGAGAAAAGATCACAGGAGACCTGGAGCAGTGACTCAGGTCACAGCATGCCTGTTCGCATGACACCTGTGTCATCAAAATAGCCTTGCTTTGGCATACTTAAATGAGATTTTCTTTTCCTTTAGATGGTAGATCTGTTCAAAGGCATATTTGATCATGAATAATTTGGAGGAAAACAATTTTGCATCCTTTTGAGAATATCATACATCATCTCGTCCTTGTTATTTCTGAACTCTTCACAGCATCAACATCTGATGTCGGGCAAGTTGTCAATTTTCATTACTGGAGTCTTCTCAGAAATTGTTTCTCTCTGTTTCCTTCCACTTCAGGCATGTTAAATTAGATAAATTCATACACTGATGTTTAATCACTGAGCACTAATCACCCTTGTGCAGTATTGATCAGCATTCTCTTCAGATACGATGATGAGAAAGAGTAATAGCTTGCTAGTGAACACCGAAGACTGGGAGCGTCAGGACTGTGAGTTAGCCTGGTGTAGAAGCTGATGACAGCTTTTCGAGTTTCCAGAGGTTTCTAGATGTGTTGTCCTCTGGTTTTCCCCTCCCCCTGCTCCAAGCTCGGTTTTTGTTTCATTCTCAAGTTGAAGCCGAGCAGCGGACAGTGTGTCTTTTGACAAGTACCCCAGTTACTCTTTCTCTGTCATCCCTCCTCCTCCTTCTCCCAGCACACTCAAAGCTCATGCCGGCTTCCCGTGCAGCCCTGTTTCGTGGGGGCTGCCTGTGAACACCACACTTGAGAACGACTGTGTGCGAGGTAATTCAGTTAAAAAGAAGAACCGGGGAAAACCCAAGTAGGCAGGGCAGCAGTGTGTGGGTTGAAAGCT
This sequence comes from Loriculus beryllinus, assembly GCA_039877255.1. Classification (NCBI taxonomy): domain Eukaryota; kingdom Metazoa; phylum Chordata; class Aves; order Psittaciformes; family Psittacidae; genus Loriculus; species Loriculus beryllinus. The sequence goes on along the minus strand of JBCJKH010045263.1, from coordinate 31,136 downwards.
TGTTTTTTTCTCCCCTTCCTCCCACTCTTTCCCTGCTGGGTAAAAGACCCGGTCTGTGCCTGAACTTGCTATTTTGAATAACCTCTTCTCTGCACACAGTGCCTTGATGCTCACATCCTGTTTGCTACCAGCTTAGCTGAAAGAGCGCCCCGAGGAGTGACGTTTCTATTTCTGTTGGGTTTGTTTCAGTGGGTTTGCAGGCTGACTGCTGCTGCCTCCACCGTGTGCCTTTGGAGTCTCTTCTGTGAATTTGAGGAAACCCTCTTTTCCTTTGTTTTTTGTATGAAATAGCAACATCACTGTGGGGTTTGGAATCACATCTGGGAAAATTAAGGTAGACTTTAAATGGAGGAAGAATCTGTATTGGGTCTGGATCCTTAAGTATTTAGAATTTGATTAATGCTCTGCTAATGCAGAACTAGTCTGCCTGGGAAATAACATGAATAAACCCGTGAATCCTACTCTTGCCAAGCTGTAGGTTTTGATGAGGAGCTTGCTAGCTTCCTTGGAAAATAACTAGATTTAAATATTCACTTTTTGCTTTAAATCCATGCACACCAGTGAATCTACATCTTATTTCTCTAATGTAATCACATTGCCATGTTTAATAAACTGTCTGAACACTTTCAAATCTGTTTTATTGGTGGAGGTGCTCCGGGAGGCTGAAATGCAGTATTAATTATCCACTCTAAAATACTCTTGATTGAGTGGCTCATGCTGCAGAAGTTCCTCATGCCAAGCTTTTTGTTGCATCTGCTGCTTTTAGCATTTTAAGAGTTGTAACCCATGTAGCCCTGCTTGTAAAAATGCAGCACCTAAAAGACCCAAGACGACAAAACCCCTGTAATTGTCAAATCTATTGTTGAGCTGCTCCATGGAGAAAAATAGGAAAGGGAGTTTTTTTATAGTTTTAGTGAATCTTACTGTGAGTAAAACTTTGAAGGCTAAGCAGGTTCATGTTCTTACTGTCTTTACCAGCTGTGCTTCTACAGCAGATTTAAAGTAAAAATGGGGAGGAAATGCAACACATCTGAATTAATTGCTCCCACAATGAGAGGTTCCTGTATTGTTCCTTTTAACTTACTCCACCTTCAGGAAGAGTTGGATGAGGCCTGGTGATTTTGCTTGCTTTTGCTCCTTGGCACTGCATCTTTCTGCAGAGAAGGACAATTTCTCACCTGCTTCGCCCTCCCTGACCTTCATGGTGGGATGTTCTTCCCTGAGCTGGATGCAGGCTCCCCAGCTGTGGCTGATGCCATACACCTGCAGGTAGGGCAAGGGATTGTGCTTGCCCGGCTGAAGTTACAGTTAGGAATAGGACATGGTGCTTTTTACCGACCTGTGACATGATAGTCGGTGAAGGCAGTCAGGTGGCTTAGCAGCCCACTCCCCCTCTCTGCCCAGGTATGTAATTCCCTTACACTCTTGAGATCAGAGTTTTCCCATGCTGAATGTCTTTGGTGCAGTTGAGGTGCGTTTCTTCCTCTCCCAGGAAGGCTTTTATGGCTGGCTTCCCAGAAGATGCAGGAAGAGGTTGGTCCTGAAAGTAGTTGTGCTGTTCCTCCACAGCCAGGCTGGCGGGTGCTTGCTGCTCCCTGTCTGTCCATGTGTAGGTCTCAGTGGTGTGCTCTCGGGTAGGATTTCCTCTTGTTCTGTGTTCCAAAGAAAGCAAGACCTCAGATCCAGCCAGGTGAGGAAGGCCGTCTCCCTCAGGCACTGCTGTTTCAGTCTCACCGGGGTGCCCTATGTCTAAGAACAAGCACACTTGCTGGAGCAGCTGCGTTTTGACCTCCCCACAGGAGGCTGGTTTGCTCCTGGAGCTAAACTGGTCTTGCCCTGGTTCACCTTCATTGCAAAGCCATTGATCAGTTTTAGCAACTTGGGAAGCATTTCTCTAGAGCCTTGTGACACTACCTGGCATTTGGGAGGAAGGAAGGTTGGTGTGCTCTTGCTCTGCATGCGAAGGTACTGGGCTGTGGTCAAGTACCAGGCTTTTTAGAGTGCACGAGGTTTGGGTTTGTGGCGTTTTGACTGTGACTTGCACTGTGAAGTCACACTGTGACTTGCACTGTGACTTGCAAGACTGTGACTTGCACTGTGAAGGCTTCAAATGCAGTCAAGAAGTTGCCTCATTTTGGAGGATGTTTGGAGCAAGGGAGGGTGTTCAGTTTTGCTTTTTGGGGTTTCATTCAGCCATGAAAAGAGAAGAGAGAAAGAGGAGTGGTAGTAAAAAAGAAGAAGTATCTCTGAACTCGATGTAGAAATTGGACACAAGCAGAGTAAAGTATGTGTATGTAAGTGGCAGAAGTAATTTGTGTGTTGATAGCTGTGTGGTAACGCTGAGGTCACTGCTGCAGGAGGATGGTTTTCCTTCAGCATGTACCTGCTGCAGGGGACAGGGATCTGCTGAGGTTGCCAAGCAGGGCTATTTCCCTAAAGAGCCCAGAGACACTTGGAAACCCCGCATCCAGGCAGTTTCTCAAACTGCTTACCTAAGTGCCTAGTTTTCCCCCTCAGTTCATTGTGTGAACTTATATTAAATAATAAGCAAGGAAAAACTCTACATTATAAATAGTTACGGGGGAAATGGTGCAAATCCATTAGTGTTTGTCAGATTTTCCTTACTTCTATTTTTATTTGTCACTGCTAATGGATTCAGTGTGACCTACTCCCTCCCTCCAGTCCCTGCTAGCTGTTAGCCCCTTCCCCTGGAAATTCACTCACTGGCTTATTTCATCATGAATACAGTAGTAGGCAAAAAGTGACCTGTGAACCTCTAGTACAGATATAAGTGTTGAACAATTTTTTTAATATCTGTTGTGTGAAGATTTGTGTTTTAAAATTGTCACTAGATTTCTGTGCCCGACATAACTGCGTTTGTAAGAAAAGGCAATTTGTGTCTTTTTTAATTGTGTAATGTAGATAACATGAAGAGTATCAGATGACCAGTGGGTATTTAAATGAGTGCCCCTCTGACATGAAGTTAGCATACCCTGGTAAATGGGCTATGATTTGGAGACTCAGGGATTTTTTTCTTTTGCCTTTGACTTTATAGGTGACCTTGAGCACTTCTTTTTTTATTCTTTTGTTTCTGTGTATCCTCAATTTTCTTTTCAATAGAGTAGGGGTAATTCCACCTTCCATGTATACACAGGAATTCTATAGGCTGAAACAGCATTATTAATGCCACTTGCTATCTAATCTCCCTCAAGTATGCCCTGTGACAGCCTGTAAGGCTGACAGACTTGTCTTCTGGGCTCTCCTGCCTTCCCAGCCCAGTCTCCCTGCATCTGTTTGATCTTGCACTTTGTTCCTCCCTAGCAGTGTCACAGCCTGTGTTCTTCAGTGCCCAGACTTCACCTAGCCTGGGGAGGCTTTGGGGAGCGTCTGGTGTTGCTAGGCACTAGCATGAAACAACATAGTACTCCTTTATAGAGGAGCCAGGTATTGTTTAAGGCCAGCTAATGACACTACTTTCTTCAGTTGCTTGCAGGATTTCCATATGGCAGTCTAATAGCTTTATAGGGTGGTGTGCATATAAACTCAATGAGGAGATGTTTAACAGGCTGAGTATGACTCTTGGGTGACATAATGCAACACCTCCTGAGCCTGTTGGAGGAATCGTTTGATGAGAGCAATGGGAAGATACTGTGGTGTAGCCGATCCACTGCTGGCTGTAGGCAGTAGTATTGTGAGCTTACGTGTACTAATGGGCATACAGGTGCTGGTGTGCTGGAGTAGCAGTGGAGGAGCTAGAGGAGCAGCAGTGGACCAGCTGTGTCCGTGGTGTTACCTGGCAATGAGTCGCTGTGACTGGAGTAACAGCAGAGGATCGATCGCTCCTGACCTGCTGCTGGAGTGCCCCTTGTGGGACGAGAAGCCTGGAGACTGGGGACATGCCTTGGGTTGCTGGGTGCTCACGTCAGGCATTAGAAGACGTTTCTGACTTCTCTGTACTCAAGAGGCAGAGTGCTGAGGCGAAAAACTGCTGAAAAGCCTGTGAAGGCCTTCATTTGTATAAAACCTGACCGCAGTCCCTCGGGTGCTGTCTCACAGCCATTGCTGTGAGCTGTTGCTTACAGTTCCTTGCCCTACCTGTGGCAGGTAGGGAAGGACCTGTGCCTGCCTATGTATGGGTCACTCTTCAGAGGTCTGTGTGGGCGCCAGACTCCCAGGCAGTGCTGAAGGGAGCAGGGCCCTCCCTTCTGATAGCACATACAAGCCCAAAGGCACAAAGAGAACTTCCAATTTGTCTTGTGCTGGTGAGACTTGAGCTCATTTAACATTGGAAGACCACTGCACAGTGGTAGCACTTTCTTGTGTTGCAGGATCTTGCATTGCATCTTGCCTGTGAAATAGGGTTCGTTTTGTTGTTTTGGATTATTTTTTGGCTGTGGAATACCACAGCCTTTCCTTTTCTCCAGCTGTAACTTCGCAGCTCTGGTCTAGCCTCATTAATCCTGTAGCATTGTTTATTTGCATGCTTGGCTTCCTGTTTGGTTTGGGGTTTTTGTTTTATTTCATTTCAAGGATAAGTAGTCCTTTTCCACTATAATCATACTTCTCATTTTCAGTGAAGTTACCCTGTTTTGGAAGGGCACCAGGGGCCTTGGAGATGCTCAATGACCCTGTGCCATTTGGGGCAGAATCGGGCTGCTTTCCTAAAGGCAAACTAGGGGTTTAAAAGGTTGGTGGCTGTTAGTGTCTGGGGTACCTCATTGAGCAAGTGAGCTAAATTATCAAGAGATGAGTATGAAAGCAGTGACTTGGGCCTGTGTGATTTAAACTAATGGATGGTTTTACTTGGAGCAAAATAAGATTTAAAAAGCCCCAACTTTTTGTTCTCTTCAGAAGAGCTGGTGATTTCGTGATGCAACCGGTTTACTGGGGTTGAACACTATACTCCAGCAAGTCTTCCCATCAGACCTTTAATTTCATTCATTAAATGGGCATTTATTTATGGTTATGTAATTATGTTTTAGCTAGTCAAAGCTCTTTTTCAGCTTTGTGCTTGGGCTGTGACTGCTAGTTTACTGAAAAAAGACATGAAAACATGCAGGAGAAGTGGGTGTGAGGGTTTTGTTACGCTGCATGTGAATGATACTTTAATTTTCGTGCCAAGCTGTCACATAACACTACCAACTTTTCTTGGAAGGGCAGAGGAAGTTCCTTACTCTTTTGAGTTCATAGGTAAAAGGGGGATTTTATGTGAGAGTTTCTGAAAGTTAAATGCTTGCCATACAGTTGTTACTGTAATTAAAATGGCTGTTAAGGTCGATAGTACAATTCCTTAAAACAAGCCGTATAGAATTTCACTGGTCTGTGCTACAAATGTTGGAAGAGAATGAAGAAAATCTACTCTTAAACTTCATGAATAGTTATTTGTAATTTTTATGTGAGGTTACAGTGGATCTGAGGAATGTGTTTTATAATAATAGCAATCCTTGGCAGTTGCTTTGTTTTTCTTTCTTTAAGAATTCATTTGCAGTTGTATTTTCCTTTTTAAACCAGCTGACCTCAAATGATTTAAATGCTCTGTGTCTTTCTGCAAATTACTTCATTTGTTTAAAAAGGGAGCCTCATCTGCAAGGTACATAGCTGTTAGAGGATAAAGGTTTACTATTATCTGTGACCACTCATAAGAACTATTTAAAGCTGCAGAACCAATGTAGGCTAGCAGAGCAAGATGATGGCTGTCTTGATAACTTGAAATACTGATGAGTAAAGATAACAGTGTTTTAAACAGACCAGTGGACCAACTTGGCATCTTAATCTTGAATCTTCCTGAGCATTTGCAAGATAAATAGTTTAAAATTTGTTATACGGTACCTTTCCCCAGTTTTGATACTAGTATGCTCATTCTGCCTCATGTAAACAAAGTTGAATTCGTGTAAATTAAATGAATTCTGAGTTGGTCCTATCTTTGCGGTGACGCCCTTCATTTAGAGGAGCATGATTCTAATGTGAAGGGTAGGTAGCTGAACTGAAAAAGTAAGGTGCCCCCTTCTCTGCATCACTGTCTGCAAATGAATAGTGCAAAGCTGACCTTTGAGTAGCACTCCTGGTTGCACAAGTTCTCTTTTGATACTGAAAAGCCTCTCTGCCCTCTCTATAGCAGCACTTACGGAGCATGGCATCAGTGGTTGCAGTAGACCTGCATTTTTTAGTCTGGATGAATTTTGTCATAGTAAACCACTTGTTTACCACAGTGCCTGCATGGTGTTTGCAAATCTGCAAGAGCAGCAGCATATCTGGAGAAGGATGTGTAATCTGTGTTGTATTGTAGGATGATTTTGAAGTAACTTGGCAGGTGTCTCTGCATAGTGCAAGGAAGTTACTTAAGCAAGCCATACTGTCCTGAGGTGGATTCTGGAGTGATTATTATGTTCCTCATGGTCATTTTCAGAGCTGAAGGCAGGGTGTCATGAAGCATTTTACTTCCCTTTCTCGGCCTCTCCATCTCCTTACAAAAATCCCTATACTTTGCTAATGAAACAGATTTTTTCCTAAGGTGAGAAGAGCGAATTTGTGTTCAGGAGTTCTTGCTGTTCACTTGCTGTCCTTGGAAACCAGTCAGAAAACTGCGTTAGTCAATGTTTCCAGAATTGCTCTCTGTTTTGAGTGATGGCGGTGTTGGGTGGTGAGTGAAAGACCCTGCTCTTTCTGGGGGTAGACATTTTCATGGTGCCTGTTCTTGTGCAGGTCCTTGCTGCCTGACAGCCCTGCGCAGGTGGGAGCCCTCAGCAGTGGCTCCAGGCACGTGGTGTTGAAGAGGAGGCTGATGACTTCATGCTGCCATATGAGATGTGGTGCAGATGTAGAAGTTGGGAAATGTTGTTTTTGCTTTTACCTTACACACAGAAATCTATTTCTGGTCTGAAACAATTATTTTTTTCAGGTTTTGGTGCTGGCTGTAGTTACTCAAATGGTTGTTTTAAATTGTTGTGACATCGTGGATATTTCTATCATCCAGTTATTTTTGATCCTATAGAAACACTTCTGTGCTCTCATGGCATACTTGAACGTATGATGTTCCCATGGATAAACTTGGTGGTGAATCTGTGTGAAAGGCTTGCTTGAAACCTAGTCTTGCAGAATAACTTGGCACAATGAGCTCAGGATAAATATTTCTTTAGAGTAAGAACCTTTGATACCCGGTAATCTCTCCACTGTTAACTTGCAAAGAGATAATTTTCTGTAATAGTAGGTTTCATCAATGAGGGCAAACCCTTAGATCAGTAATGGTGAGTACTGACCCCAGAAGGTTCCTCGTTACTGCAGAAGGTGTCCTTAGTGTTATTTGCAGGTCCCGTGTTAACGACTGCAACAACTTGCACTGAGCTAGGCAGGGACTGATAAGTCACAGTGGTGTGATTTCAGAATTTGATAGTTTGGGATTCCAGATGCTAGTTGGAATTGCTTTTTTTTTCAAGTAATAAGAGATTTCTGCTTTTTCTGTTTGCTTTTATTTCATGAAGCACCCCTGTAACAAGCATGGCACATTTCTCAGGCAGCATAGTATGCTCAGTGGTATGCTGCACCACTTCAGCCTGAGTAGCTGCCATACAGCTAATTCATACTGCTGACACTTTTGGTTCAGGAGACCCTAGTCATGGCCACACATCCTGTCCTGGTCTGGTAGTGGAGAAGAAAAAGGACAGATCTGTTTGAAGTGCTGTGATCCTTAACTCAGAGAGCTCAGTGTAATAATTCTTAGCTTGCTGGTGTAGCTTGCTGGTGCCTGCACAGAGCTGCTGGGTTGCTCAAGCACTTGTGGGTCTCTTGTTTTGGTTCATTTCCTCTCAGCCTCCGAACCTACTCCTGTGTCAGTGCCCACATCTCAGTGTCTCTGGTAAGAGCCTAGTGCATGGCTGTCCTGGTCTTGCTCTCGGGGACGTGCTCGTCAGCCTTGCTGCCCAGCTCACCCCAGCTCTCCTGTGTGCCCCTGCTCTATGTCAGCTACTGGTTTTTGCATTCCTCTTCCAAGTTGCTTTGTGTCCAGAGAGAGTCTGGTTTCCCTTTGTCAGCTGCATTGAGGTGTCACCACAGCTCTTGCTACAGAAAGGGGAGAGCTCACGTTCCCCTCCCTGGATCCCCTCATCTGTCCTCCATTTTCCGGAAGCACTAGGTGCTCATCAGGCCTTTCACGTGACCCAGCTTTAATGAGTTTAGATAACAAAATTGTACCAGCAAAATGGTTTTCTTTGAGGAAAATAACTGAAATGGGCTTGTGGAAGAAAGGCCAGGCACATGCAAAAGGGCAGGGAGAACAGTGCAGCAAGGACTGGGGAGGCAACAGCAGCAGTTCAGATCCCTTCATCCACTACATCCCTTCTGGGGGATGTTCCTTTAGGGGTCAGTTGCTTTACAGACCCTCTTAGTGGTGATGCTGCTGCGACAGATGTGGGTGCCTAGAGCTGCTCCTGATTGGTTTCAGCACAGTCCCGTGTGTATTCAAAGCGTATGTGTAAGTGTAGCTTCAGAAAGAACAATTAGAAATTGTACTTTCTTCCCTCTGAGCCCTCCTGTTCTGTGGTTCCTGTATCTGCTCTCTTCCCAAAGCTTTATTTTGGGCAGGCTGTTTGTACGGCAATGAAAAGAACAACCCTGGAAAAAAGTTGCATTCCTAACACATTTCAAGTCTGTTCTGAAATAACCAGGGAACAAAATCCCTCAAATAAACATTTTCTGGAATTTTTTATGCAGACAGGGTATGTATTTTTTCCCAGCCATTGATCTTGGAAGGAGCTCAACACATGATTTTTTTAATTGATCTTTGGACTCAATAAAATGATAGGTGATATGTAAGACCAGGCAGTTAGTTGCAGGGTTTATAATGAGGAGTTTTAGTAGCAGGTAACGCTGTTATCCCCAGCTGTAACCACTGAAAGAGCTGAGAGGCAGCATTTCTATTCTTTTATCTGCAAATGTCTAACTTCTTTTTTCATTTCTGCCAAAAGATTACCGAGTGTTTTTGTTTGGATTCTAACAGGTTGTGTAAACTGGGATTTTAAAACTTTTGTATGCAGCCGATTGGGAGAAAAACAATTGGACACTAAGTATATCATGTACTTTTTCATGGCAATGTGGTGGTTTTAATTGTTGGGGGGGAATCAGGTTTGCATATTTGAGTTGAGAAAGAACAAATGACTTAGTAAGTTGGGATTTAGTACACAATATTCTGATACACGATCTATGTGTATATTAATAAGTGACAGGAAAAGGCATAGTGATTTCTGAATAGAAAACATAATTGTGATTTTTTTTAAAGAGTATTCAGCTGTAAACTTTTATGGGGTAACTTGTACGTGTTGCTTCCTCTCTCCATCAGTACCTCTGAAATAGCTGTGCACCTGTAGTCTACTCTAGGACAAGGTGAAGGGGATTTATAGTAACAGTCCCCATGTTTTTAATAACCTTAAACATGAATGCAGCAGTAGTAACCTGTGATTGGCAGGAGGCAGGAAAGGAAGGGAGGGAGGTGGCATGTCGGGAAGTCTGAAAGTGCTCCAGTGCCCTGATGGTCAGGGGCCTGTTATCCACTCTTCAGTCACTTGTTGCCTGGGAGACAAATGTAATCCAGGGATTATTTTTTTTTCCCCACCTTCCTTGCTGTTTTTTGATTGGAACCACTATTGACTTTTGGCTTGCAGGAGGTAGTGAAGCAGCAGGCCAAGTGTCATAAGATGGAAATTAATCACTAACCGATGGGTCTGAGTTCCAATGATTTCCTTTCCTGTGATTGCTGTGTATATGGGAATACTAATGACACATCTAAACAGATAGTTAACGAAGCTCTTCACACTTCTGCCAGTCAAGGAGGATTCTCAACTGAATGGCACTTAAGTTTTCTTTTTATTTCTTTTCTCATGTGTAATTGTGGAAAACCAAGAGTAATGATCTTAGAAAGGGAACTTTGCCTGGTTGGAGAGCATTACCTTAAACTGCAGTTGGTTTTGGTGCTAAATTATAAATCAGCTCAGTTGCAGTGAAAATAGGGCAAATGTGCCTTCCCAGTGTTTCATTTAACAAGGAGTGTAATTGTTCTCAACACTTCTTGTGTGAGAGAGTTTCTGGTTTTCAGTGAGATTATTTTTGGCTTTTGCAAGAATATGGGCAAGCCAAACAAATTTAACTTAACAATAATGAAAGGTTTTGAAGTTACTCTTCAGTAGTGACTTCATCTTGCAAGGCCTTCAACTTGAACTAACTCTGATGGGTTTTGGGGAGTAATCTTTTCAAGGCAGATGAAAAGTCTGTCTTGGAAGTAAATGAGAAAAAAACAAACCTTAGGGAAGTTTGGAAACAATAAGCTGTGTTCCAGTAAGTACAAATATGGTAGATGGTATTTAAGCGTAGCTTTTTTTTAAAGCTTATCCCATGCTGTAAGGAATAAGGAATCCAGCAAAGGTTTTCTCCTGAAAAATGTTCCTAGTTTTGCACATTGCTTGCTTAAAAGGAAATTTTATGTTGTTCTTGCTGTGGCTCTTGGATGGAGCATAGAATTGGAATTTGAGAGGTTTGGATTCTATTTTTGACTCTGTCCTTTGCCGAAAAAGTCACTTACTAGGCTTATGTCAAGTCTCTGGCTCATTGTCCCATATTTGAAAGGGCTAAACATAACAACCTCATTTTTGCAAGCTGGTTTGAGATGTGTGGCACACAGCTTCCACACTGACACCATCAGCAGATCATTCAGTCATCTGCTGTAGTGTTTTATCAAGGTAAGAGCTCAAGAGTGTTGCTTGCTCACGCTCTCTAGCCCATTGAATCTAGGCTTTTTTGACGATGCAAGGGCACCACTTCAGGTCAAGAACAGGGAGGTATCTCCTCATAGACTCTTCAGTGGCCTTCTGGTAGGGCACCCTTGGGAAGCAAGGGTTGAGATGGGCTTGAGCCTTGTCAGCCTGGAGAGGCTTAACCCCATGTTCCTGGTTCCACCAGAGCAGTGTGGAGAAGGTGATTCCTTCTCCATGCCCTCCAGCAGATGTGCTTGTGTTTGACAGAAAGCATTTGCAGCACCTGTGGGTTGTGCCAGCCCCTCATCTTTTCTTTAAAGCCAAGTCTCACAGTGCTGTGAACTTGCCAGATGCTCTCACACAGCCATCCAGTGATGCTGGGGGAGATTTTCCTCTTTCAGTTTTCCATTTTTTGGGGGAAGCATTTGCAGCAGATTTGCGGTCTTTAAACTTGGAAAGAGATCCGTAAGCACTTTGCACATTTTGCTGTGTATTGCATCCTAAAGCAGTCCATGCAGTAGAGGAGCACTTATGAGTTGGTAGGGCTCCACAAATATGCCAAGTTTTTGAAAGGAAACAAATGTCCAATTTTGGTCTTCCTTGTAGCTCTAGAAAGTAGTATCCCGCTTTTGGTGTGGGTTTGTGTGTGTGTGTGTGTGTTTGTTCTTCAACGCGTGAAACTGAAAGCCTTGCTCCACTTGTAGAAGTTGGAGTTGGGGAAAAGGATAGTCCTGGGCTGAAAAGTGGCTGGAGGCGGTAGTGCAGCCTCCCCTGGCTGTTCCAGAAAAAAATCAACATTTACCAAAAACCTTATCCTAATGCCTTGAAAGCCTGCCAGTGGAGTTCAGTCAACAGTTAGGATTGGTGTTTGTTGTTACGTGTGCTCAAGCAGACCAAGGCTGCTCCTGAGCTATCATTTTGTATGGTTTCCTAGTGGAATATGAGGGAAAGTCATTTTTCTGTTTGTTTGAGAACTCAGACAAAACAATTCAAAATATTTGCGCCCTGACCTCTGATGGGATTGAGATAAGAACTGAAATTGCACTGCTTGTAACTGCAGAATAAATACTGGATTTTAGTGTAGTCCTCACATTACAGATTGACTGCTTGAGTTGCTCTGTGTGTCTAGAAAGGGTAATTACAGCAACTGTTGTTTCAACCGATCACGATTTCACGGCATCCTTAAATGATTTAAAACATGATTATACTGTGGGCTTTTTGGCTGTTGTTGTTGTTTTTGGGGTATTTTTTTCCGTTTAGGGGGGAAAAGATGATTAATTTCCTCTTGTAGTATAATAGCACTGATGTCATGTGGGTTGAAGGATTAAGTCCTTTTATTTTTAAAACAGTTGCTAGGGTGTTTAAACCCCTCCTTTTTTAGCCCTGTTTTTTGTTAGTATCAGCAAAAGGAAAAGAAAATCACTTTGTAAAAGAATCTGTTTTTCTTCAAAGTTTCCATCTAATAGTAGCTCAGTAACTACAGCTTCTTATTTTTCCAGTATGGGCTGATGGGGAAGTTGCCAGGTGTTATTAAATCATGTTAACTAGTAGCAGTGGGGGGTGGGGGGAGCAACCAGACATTCACTCTTACTTTTCCCCCTCCCTGAAGTGGGATTTAGACCATACAGTCGCAATACGTTATTAATGGAGCAGTAACCTCTGGTAAGCAAACTATGTTCCCTTCTGTCAGACAAAAAACCCAAACCCACTGCTTTTCCTGACAAATACTGCTGAATAAATAAGGCTATGCCAGTAGAGCAAATATTTGATTTTTTTTTAATTCTTTTTTCTTTGCAGAGTATTGGAAAGGGGTCCTTGTGGTGTATAGACCCAGAATATAGACAAAATCTTATTCAGGCTTTGAAAAAGACACCCTATCACCCATATTCGCATGTGTTCAGTACACCTCCCACATCTCAGGCATATCAAAGGTAAGAACTAGATGCATTTTACAACTCTTAAATGTTTTCATCCAGTGTTGCGTATGAATCTTGGGTAAGACATTAAATGTAATTAAGTGATGCAGTTTGGAAATGTGCTGGTGAAGAACTCTGGGGAGCGGTGGCACCAGCCTCGCCTTGCTCAGTGTGTGTCTGGGCACCTTAACTGCTGCCCATCCTGTCCCCCTGCATGGCAGCAGTGAGTCTGAAGCTGGGCTTGCCACTCTCATGAGCCATGGAGCAGGAGAGCGCCTGTAATTAAAATACATATAAACCAGTGGAGAGCTCTGAAGTGTCCACTGATACCCTTGGCTGTAGGTGAAAGCACAGTACCCTTGCTTGAAGAAGATGGGCTCATTTCCCCCCCCCCCCCAAGCGTGATACGGGGCTGGCTGTGCAACTGCTGGGTTTCCTTGAGAGCCTGTGCCCGGGTGGCAAACATTCTGTGTCACAGGTACTGCTCCCTGGGCAGTGCCAGCCACGGGTGATCCCAGGGGGACCTGGAGACAGCAAGAGCTGTTTCTCTGCCTGGCTACAGTGACACAGGCATGCAACGGAATCTTTCATTTGCTTTACATTTGTTTTGATCTGGCCGTGGCTAATGTTAGTGAAGGGAGAGGGTTAATCTACAGCTGCTGCCTGCCAAGCTGGGAGCCAACAGTGGGTCTTGACACAACTGCTTCTCGCGCTGTGTGAAGAGATTTTCTTCACTTTTTCCCGATGTTGTTGGCTCGGTCACGACTGGGTCAGACAGGCCGGTGATGGGCTGCGCTGCGCGGCACCCCACACATCCAGAGGGGTCTGACCTGGCCGTGGCAGGGATCAGCAGCACCACCTGGACTAAGAAGTGGGGTTCGGGGAGGGAGGAGAATGGGGATTGATGAGTTTTATCCCGAGCCGTGTCATCGCTCGAGTTGAGGCTGGGGACGGGCGAAGGACGCGGCCGGGGCCGTGGGGCTGGCGCGGGAGAGGCCGCCGCCGCCCGCCCGCCCTTGCTGCCCGACGAGCGTGATGGTCGCCATAGCAACGCGGGCGTCGCCCTGGCAACGCGTAGCCCAGACGGGTGCAGTTGCATCACGGGGCCGCGCGGCGCTGCCTGACGAGAGGTCCGGCCGCGCGCCGTTGCCGTGGTGACGGTGACCCCGCGCGGCAGCAGTTGCCGCACGGCCCGTTTTGAACGCGGGCATCCCGCGCCGGGCCGCGTTCTGAGGCGAGCGGCAGTTGGGGTGTCGTGAGGCGGCGCACCCCCAGCGCTGGCTGGCGTGTGCCTGCGGGGAGCCGAGAGGGAATTCCGGAGAGCCACCTCTATAAGGGGTTTTCATTCCGCTGTGCCTTTTAACCAGCTCCCAGTTGGATCACAGTGCTGCTGTGCTTTGCAGGACAGATAAATAATTGAACAATGGCGTTAAAATTGTAACTTGCGTGTTTGAGCAAAGCTTGTGTCCGGAGCCTCTATCATTTGTTACCTTTTTAAGAGTATTTTAATTATGCCCATACAGATTTATTCAGAGGTTCTCATGTCAAGTAGAAGTGCGATGCGCATCTGACATGGAAATAGAGAGATTTTGATCACTTGTAATCCTCACAAGCAAAAAATTTCAGCAGACACACAGTTGAAATCAGGAGGATCTTGAAGTGACCTTTGCCGGGTTTGCCAGAACTGCTGTGCAGTTTGCTGGCAGAGGCTGCTTGCAGGAGCTCTCAGCTGGCTTTTCCAGGTAGGGTTGTAGGAATCTACTCTCTTCCTTTGCTGACAATAGCCACAGCTAGATCAAAACAAATGCAGAGCAAATGAAAGATCTCGCCACGTGGCTATGTCACTACAGCCAGGCAGAATACCAGCTCTTGCTGTCCCTGGGCCCCTCCAGGATCACCTGTGGGCCAGCACTGCCCAGGGAACACCTCCCATATGAAGACAGGCTGCGAAAGTTGGGGCTGTTCAGGCTGGAGAAGAGAAGGCTGCGTGGAGACCTCATAGCAGCCTTCCAGTATCTGAAGGGGGCGTAGAAGGGTGCTAGAGGCTCTTCATCAGGTCCTGTAAAGCCAGGAAGAGAGGTCATGAGTTCAAACTTTGTGAGGGTGCTGAGGCACTGGCACAGGTTGCCCAGAGAAGCTGTGGGTGCCCCATCCCTGGCAGTGTTCAAGGCCCAGTTGGACACAGCTTGGAAGAACCTGGTCAAGTGGAAGGTGTTTGTGCCTGTGGCAGGGGGTTGGGCTGGAAAGGACCTCACCATCATCCACTTCAAAGCCATCTTATGACTTTATAACTTTGTTTCACCATTCTCACACCTTAAGTGCTCAGCAGTTAGGTTTTGTCCATCTTCTCTCCCACATAATGGGTGCAGCATATTCCACTCCCACTCTGTCACTCCGAAGTGAGCAGTTCAGAGTCATTACACAATGATTGGAAAACTTTTAATAAGGTTACAAAACCCGTACACTTAAGTTACATAGTATACAAAAATTCTGACTAGTATTTGTATTAAAGCACAGAAAAGCTGTGCAGAAAATCACTGCACAGATCATACCAACACACATAGAAAAACACTGTACTTCAGGAAAGAGTGCTTTCTGCATTTAAAAATCCATTTGTGGATCTTATGAGAATATAGTAATTTTGAAGTCATAACAGTTTAAGTGGAATGTACAATTAACCAAAAATGTTTGAGATATACACAATGTGACAAAAATACAAAGCTATACATCCCCCTTTGCCATCCTCTGTAAATACAGAGGAACCATCCCATGACTGACATATTGCATATTCCCTTGCCTGGAATTCACCAGCAGCATTTAGGAACCTTAATGTATTGTTTAGTTAATGGCCCTGAAGTTTAAGATACACATTTCAGGCAAAAGATAATGCTTGAAGGAAGTTGTGGTTAATTTCTACATGAAGTGTTTACTTGCATGTCTGGAAGTACTCAGTAGTTCTGGGTTTGGGTGTCATCTTAAAGAAGGAAAACGGTCTTTATTGTGGATTTACCTTTGGAGGGGCCTGGTTCTTTTCCCATGGCACCTATATAACACAGCCTGAACTGCTCAGTGTAAAACTTGTATCTCAGATGATACATAACATCCAGCATCCATTACAAGTAGTTCTTCCCAACAACAGGAAAGGCATAGAAAGTTCCTCTGCAAGACACACAGATGAGCATGGACTTGCCTGAGCTTCATTGCTACTTGTGAATTTACATACACATATGTTGAAGAATAACACTGAAAATAAGAAATCAAGAACAATATATGGGAGAACACTTGCAGCTATACAAAACTGACAGCTGTGGCAACCATGCCTTCAAAGGAAACTGGATTATTCCCAGGAACTTATGCCAACATCTAAGGTCTTAAAACACAGGAAAGCTCTAAAACCAGAAGCAGATTTTTATCTTGCTGCAGGTATTTTACTGAACTGAAAGCCTGAAAAGACATCTTGTGACACTTCCAGTTACTTTGAAACTATAAACTACCACAGTCAAATTGTGTAATACCCTTATAAAACCCAGCTCTGGGGTACTACTTGTCTTTGCCTCTTAAAAACATCCTGCATCTAAGTCTCAACAGCATAAGGCTGTATTATAGACCTTCACATTCGAGTACACTTACACAGCCAGCAGAAGGAATGCCACCATATTTGATTCTGTCTAGAAAACAGTGCACATCACCCACAGAGTCACATAAGCAAGCTGTTGTTACAGGAGCCAGTCAGCCTTGAAACCACTTGCAGGTTCTTCTCATTCACAACAGTCTTACAGTGACCTCTACAGTGACCTCTGGCCAGCGTCTCAGACAACAACGAGTAAATACAAGACAACTTACAAGTTGCTCTAAACTCAAACAGTACATTCACAGAATTCAGGATACAGTTCAGCATGTCAGTCTAATTTTTTCAACTGTTCATATGTTAGAAAGAACTGGGACAGCTGATTAAGGAAAACTTCCGTATTCACATGTGGAAAATGTGTCACCTCCTCACTACAGTACAGTTGCATCTGCGTGAAGCTTTGCTCCACTTTGTTGCCTCCTATGCAGTCATGCTGGCTGGCCATTTTTCTTACAAAGTACTAGACAGAAAAATGAAATTTGCTTGAAGGCTGGTGATTCCAGTCACTTTCGCATACCTATTCCTCAGGATCTTAAACACAGGACTGAGGAGGCAGGAGAACACTGTGAAAGCCTTTAGAGTCTTTGCTCACTTGGCTTTGATGGGCTAAAGTAGGTTTGCTCATGGCAAAAACCACTACTACCAACTCGCTTCCCAAAGCTCTGATCAGCTCACTCTTGAAACAAACAAGATTGTGTGAGAAAGATAAACAAAAAAAAGATCTCATGGCTAAGTACCATTTCCCCCAGTTCTGGAAGCAGCCCCCATTCCTAACTTATCTGTAAAATTTTATTGAAAGCTAGGCACCAAACCACCAAAACAGACAAATATCAAGTTGGAGGAACAGAAAAACATTTTGCAAGGTAACATTCTAATATTCACTCTATGTGAATCACAAATTCACTCTGACCAGCAGCAGCTCATGAAGAAAACTGTCAACTACTTAATTTTCCATTCATACAAAAGGAATATTTGTGCTGACATGACACTTCGCACACTGAGCAGTCTGTGAAACTGTCAATACCTGCTGGTTTATTGCTAGCTTCATAGTTTTGCACACCTTTGAAAAGGATACAATGATATTCCAAGGACCAAGTCTTAACCAGTTGGGCCAAAACCCCTTATATAGAGCAAAAAAGCCTTCATTCTTCCATGTCTGGAGAAAGAAAAACAAACAAACAAAAACCATCACACAATAAGTAATTCTTATTAGTGAGAAACCTAGGCAGCATCTCTTAAACATATTCTGTGAGGAGACAAAACCATTTTGCTATATAAAGCCAAAATTAGAGAAGCCCACGTTACCATGGTAGGTTAAGATGCAAGTCATGAAGTACCCAACCTAGATTTGTCCAAATTACACTCCTGGACTTTTTCTATCCCTATAAAATCCCTTGCAGATGGGATGTATGTGTGTGTATATATATATATATATATATACACACATACACACACAGACAGACACACACCCTGTGTATATATAAACTTGCAGCTCACATCTGGTACCCCCTTTGATTTATGGACTTCACAAAATTGCACTGAACAGTACAACTTGTTCTGCAATAGAAACGGCACTGTCTAGCCATTCTTCTCCATGTAAAAGGCCATCATGCTCCCACCTCATACCCAATTCAGGAATTTAAACAACCCAAGCCAAAATAATCAAAATCAGACACTGATATTGGCTTTGGCTGTACTATCCTCTCCATTATGCAGTAAGTAGAGAAAACTATCTACCCCAGAAGATATTCTTCAAGGACTGACGTATGAAGTTATTTCCTATAATTATATTAAATGTTACATCTTACAAAGTAAAGTAAGAGACAGTGCCATCATCCAAGCACCAAAAGGAATCAGGTGCCTGCAGTACATACTGCCATTCTCTCAAGACAGTAGATGTTTTTCACACCAGTGTGTTACTGGCAGCGTAGTTCTTTTGAGCACTATGGCAAAAAGCATACCTAAGTTACTTGGAAGCTTAGAGCAACTTTGAGCTCTATACCAAAATCATTGCTCAACAGCACCAGTTCCTACTCAAGTTGATAAATCAACTACTTACTTGTAACAAGCAATCCAAAGTACCCATGTAGTTTGAGTGTCCCCCATGTTGTAGGCTTCTCTGATTCATCATGCGTGTTCTTACAACATCAATTGGGTTGGATGCAAGGGCTCCAGCTAAGCCACAAGTAAAACTTGAGCTAGCAAAAAGAAGAGTTTAAAGAAATTTATCTACCACATTTAGAGATGCACAAGAAAACCTGCATGTTTTCTGGGTAGAGGGAATAATGAGCACTTAATGCTTTTATTTAAAAATTACATCTGCTAATAAATTTGAAAAATTAGTTTTCATTTACTATAAAGCATCATTTTGAAGATCTGATACACAGCCCTTATATACAGTCTCTGGACACTTGAACAGATGTTTGTGCCTCAAAAGCAAGTATTTGATTGGAACTTTCCTCTAACTTCAGTTTGCACAGCTGAATGATTAGGACTACCCACCAAAAAAAAAAAATCCATATTCAAAAGGAAGTTAAATCCAAATCCTAAATAAAATTAAATACCATGCTATATGCTACTATTTCAGATGCTACTGTGTTAAAAAGTATAAACACATCAGAAGTATATTTAAATATATATTTTAAACTTATATATTTAAATATATAGAAGTGTATAGATGACAAATCAAAATAGTGAACCCCCATAACGAGACCTAACCAACAATGAGCTATGCAGTTTTGCAGACTTACAGGAAGTGAGTACATACGGTATCTCCCATAAATCCAGACATAATTATGTGCTTCTTGGTAAGGTCATACACTGGCAGTTCTACTCCTACAACAACAGCAGCTCTTTGTGCTGTCAGTGATACTCCCTAGCAAGAGAAAGGATACAGGTGAAGTTTAAAATCAGCTTTGTGCACTAGCAGCAAACACTAGCTTCTGTCATGGTTTAATCTCAGCCTGCAAGTGAAGTACTTGCCCTCTGGTGGGACGGAGAGGAAACTCAGAAGAAGGTAAAACACATGGGTTGAGATAAGAACAGTTTAATAATTGAAGTAAAATGATTTAATAGAAATAGGGAAAAAAGGCATATAACCCAAGATACAAGTGATGCACAATACAATTGCTCACCACCCACTGACCTGTGCCCAGTTCCTCCCTGAGCAACAATCAGCCCCTCCCAGCCAACTCCTCCCAGTTTGTATGCTGAGCATAATGCTCTATAGTATGGAATACCCCTTTGCCTAGCTTGGGGCAGGTGTTCCATCTCTGCTCCCTCCTAAGCTTCTTGTGCCCCTTGTTACTGGCAGAGCATAAGAGACTGAAAAGTTCTTGAACAGGGTAAGTGCTACTGAGTAACAACTCAAAAAAAAAAAAAAATAATGTGTTACCAGCATAATTCTCAAGACTAAAGCCAAAACACAGCACTGTACCTGCTGCTAGGAAGAAAACTATCCCAGCCAAAATGAGGACACTCTAGCAATACAAAGCAACGCACTATGAATGTGTTAACAACAGGTTGGGCAAAGAGGAGAGATTCACAGAGCTGCCCCGTGAAGGACTTGGGGGTGTTGGTCAATGAGAAAATGAACATGAGCCAACAGGGTGCGCTCGCAGCCCAGAAAGACAACCGTGTCCTGGGCTGCATCAAAAGGAGCGTGACCAGCAGGTCAAAGGAGGTGATCCTGCCCCTCTACTCTGCTCTCGTGAGA
>JBCJKH010045262.1:0-14560 GCA_039877255.1 Loriculus beryllinus | reverse complement strand
CTAAACCATGCCACCCAAGGCTTCGTCCAACCTGGCCTTGAACACAGCCAGGGATGGAGCACTCACAACTTCCTTGAGCAACCTATTCCAGTGCCTATTCTAGAATAGAATAGGTCAGTTCTCTGCAAGGCCAACAGGAACAATTAGTTTACACCCATCATGGCACTAAGCATGACAGTTCTCTTTTTGCTATCTCAAAATCTCTAGAAGTCTGTAAAGGTATCAAATATGGGGTAAATAATGTTATGCCTGATTTTGTTTTTCTTCAAAGGAGTTACACAGACTGCACAGATCTTGTTTTTATTTTTTAATCTATAAAGAATGTATTTTAAATACCTTTTTCTTCAAGTAATATTTAATTTCAAATGCAAACTTTTATTGAGTCCATTAAGAAATATCAATTCAGAGCAAAAAGGATGCAAAAGAATCAGCAAGATACAGAATCACTAAAGTACAGAAAATACTATAAAAGACTAATACAAGTGCTTACACTGCAAGGCAATGGACCTAAATGTGTCAGAGAAGATGTCAGACACTAACAGAATGTTTAAAAACAATATTCAAAAAGGTGGAGATGAATGATTCAAACCAAGATGAACAACATACGGAATGGGATCAGGTGGGCAGTGAAACTGATAGGCACTTGAAAAATCAGACGAGAATAAAAAAGGAGATACTAGGCTGTCTAGGGATGGTATGATGTAGCTGGCAAGGGAAGGAGAAAAACTCTTTAAACCTTATTTATTCATTAATGTTTTGCCGTTTTGGATTCAGTCTTGGCTACCCCAGTGTAAGGGAGAGGGACAAGGTAGAAGAGCTTCAGAGGTGATCTCTAACTGATGAAGAATTCATTTATAAAAGAACCTCTGGGAAAGGACTACATTTGTTGCACCTGGAATCAACATTACTGATAATGAGGAATTACCAAAGTAATTAGAAATTAAATTATTCCAGAATAAATAAAATTCCAGTAGATGAAGAAAGACTGCTTGGACTGGTCAGTGGAGTGTTTGAGCTTAGTCAATGGTTATACATAGCATACAGAAAGGTTCTCTTGGGAACAACTGACAGGATTTAGACAGATTTTTCCATCTGTAACTCTATGATTGCATGGCCCCTGTGTAAGACATTTTTTCTAAGTGCTGCTGGAATTAAATGTTGCCATGTATTAAACACTTTGATGCTAACGGTAGGCCTTGATCATGTCAGATACTTGAGCATCATAATTCCCATCCAAATGGCCTTTTATAAATCAAGCTTTTCCATGACCTTCAGGCTTTCCTCTTCATCAAAATACTTCCCCTGACTTTACCTTGAAGCATCACCAGCGACTGCCTCAGGCGGCGGTTTTCTCTCATGGTGTCTGTCAGCTTCCGCTTGAGACCTTTTATTTTGGCACACAGTTCTACCTTGGACAGTTGAAATAAAGGCTCTTCATCCTCACTGCTACTTTCACTGTACAAAAAGTTGCTTCCTGAATAAGGCTCTCTCTGAAAAACAAACCCATGCAAACTGCTATCTAGAGCTACAACAACCTAAAATTAATGCATTAAAACTAACATTAAAATATATGGCTAAAGAGACTATTCTCTTTGTACACAGAATGTATAAACAAACTGAATAGATTTTAGTAATATCTGTTTCTGAACATAGTTATTACCATTACTCTTAACAGTAGAAATGAAATGTCAGTATAATACATAACTGTTAGGTATTTCTCTCTCTGTTCTCCATTCACTAATTTTCTGAGGTAGTGTCTTTTAGAACTGTTAACTTTACTAAAACTGAAGGCTTACACCACCCTATATAAATATATTCCAGTTTGCTTTTTGCTTAATACATCAAAATTGCTGAAGATGAGATGTTTACCTGTTTGTTAATTAAAGATGTTTCAAGTTGACTCAGGATGTTGGCAGGAGCAGATGCCTGCAATGATTTCTTTCTCTTTATATGCTTCATCATCTTCCCCTGTAAACAGGAGCATAATAATGCCTTTGCATTCTTATAGTCTCTTTCACTACAGTATCTCCTAGTGTACCATTAACTTTTATTCACTGTGCACTTGACATTCCCAGTTAGCATTTCCTAAAAATATGTTTGTAACTTTTATGTTTTCTTTTCCTATATTTTGTCAGTGCTGATCTCAGCACAGTGCAAAGCTCAGAAAACCTGATCCCTTTCCTTTCTTAGGCAATGGTCAGATTTCTGTCTTATGGGAGGAAATGTAATAGGGCTACAGAGCAGCCACATCTTGAACAAGACTTTTCTCTTTAAATAGCAAAGGACAAAATCTGATGGCCTAATTACTGTGACAGGTTATTGTGCCGAGGTACTACATGAAGGTGCCTATATTTACGATACATATTTTTGTCTTATATTGTGAATAACCAATAATTACAGTCTATTTCATTCCATTACAGACCTACCAATATCAGACACAGAAAGACAGAAACTCACCTCTTCTTTATCCAGGTCACTGTCCTCACTTTCTGAAAATATCATTTCTATCCTCTTCCTCTTGCTTTTTTCAAGGACTTGTATTTTTGTAATTTCATCTGCTCGTAATATCTTTTGCATCATTTCCACCAGCTCTTGGGGGTCATCTGAAGTGATGGCATAAAAAAAAAAAAAGGCCAAAACACAGAAAATCAGGGAGCAGTACAACCAGATTAAAATTTCCTATCAGGCAAATGCTTCAGAACTGCACTCACCACTCATGTACACAACTTTCACCAGGTGCTTTTCTGTCTTTCTTTCTCCCACAGGCCAGTTTACTAGCACATGCTCATTTGGTTTCAGAAGTCTTTCTAGATCGTCGTCATCACTGGGAAGGTCCTGTATCCATGAAGTCTCTCCAATTTGCAGTGAATTATCATTTACAAAATCAAACAGTGTGAATTTTTTCATTGTTAAGTGGTTTTCTCGTCACACAGACACTGCCTGCAGGATGTCATCGGAAAAACAGCTGTTACCATGTCATGTCACAGGAAAAGCCCCAAACAACCTTCCTATTCCTGGATATTGGTAATTATCTTATATGAAAATATACTGGACAAGGAAATGAAAACTAGCCAAGCAGCATGTTACGTCTCCCCTGAAAGATGGGAGATGGATTCCTCATTACATGTACATCAGGCAGTTGCCTCCAAGACTATGCACACAGAACAGCCTGCACTCACAGAGGCCTTGCTTCCATATTACTACAACACCTAATTATCTCCTGTCTGGGATCTCTGTTACTGCAACATTTGCCCTAACTAAAGTTTTCAGTCCAGCCTCTGACTGAAAGATACAGGTGTGATAAAAATCCCTGGAATGAAGGAAAGTACTAGCTGTACATGCTGTTAAGAGGGATGTATGACTTCCAGGGCTGTATTAATCATGTCACAGGCAGCAAGATGTTCAATTGCAGCCACAGACACCCGATCCAGAATAATGTGGGACAACTGACTGGGTGAGGTATGACACATTCTGGCAGTGGAAAATTTGACATACAAAATGACAGGACTGGAAGAGAGCTGAGCTGCCTCATGAAGAGTAATAGCAACAAGGAGAACCAACCCCAAATATCCTTTGGGATAAATTAAATCCTTTGCTTAAATAAAACAATACTTTTAAAGCAAAGGGTCATTTCTGAGCTTTTTAAAGCACTGAAGTTCTGCACTGGGAGAAGGGAACGAGTTGTACTTTGCGCTTCATTCTTCTAATTAAGCTGATATGCCTTATACAAAAGTGTGAAATGTAACACACACTATTAAACTCTACTGGAAATGTAACCAGTTTATTTAAGTGTTTTCATTATACTTGAAGACATTTTATACTTTAAAATTATTAAATCAGATAAACCAATAAATAGAAAATCTGATTTCGTCAAACCTTGATATTTTTTCCAGCAAACATATGGTTTAGCCTGTCAGTTCATAGAGGTAAAATACTTCTAAGGAGCTGAAAACTCATAAATTCCCAGATGTGATAGCATGACTTGTGATTTACTTGGCCTCAATCAGTCAGAAGCAAATCTAGTGCCTCATGCAGCAGCTGCCAAAAAGAAAACTCAGAGCTAGGAAGGGAGAATTACGCAGGGCTATTATGTCAAAGCGAGAAAATCTGGCTGCAGTGCTTCAAGAGGCAATGTCAATTCGTTTGGAAGCCCAGCTCACCACTATTCACCAGGTCTGTGCTATGCCTCAACAAAGCTGGCTTTTCACACAAGGGTGAACTTGTTAATTTGCTAAAGACAGCTGTGCTCTTGTCAACATGTTTACTGATACAATGAGGCAAGTGGCGTAAGAAATCCACCATTAATGAGAGTATTAAATCATGCTTTTATGCAGAATGTGTTGAGTGTGCTAGTGGTAGGGTTTCGAAGTACTGCCCTGCTAAAGAAAGAAGACTGTGTTTGCAAGAATTCATGTTAATCTTCCTTAAAGACAGTTAGAAAGACTGGGAACATCCCTCCCATGTAAATAGAGAGGGATGGAGTTTGAATATCTATGGAGAGGAAGCAGTCTGAATATCTATGCCTAGCATGAATCACCATAGGCCTCATTCTGCCACTGATCCGCGCCAAGTGGATTCTCATACCTCAGACAGGGATCATTCAAACGAACAAACATACAGACAAAGCAGAACCCAAAGGAAGAAAAGTTTCAGCATTGCCCTCACTAGGGATAGGCGATGCCCCAAATGAAATGGCACATTTGCCCTAGCAATAGTATGCAGGATTTAAAACATCTGGGTTATGCAATCACAGTGGGCATCAGTATTCTTTCTTTTTCAAAATGCTTTTGAGTATGTACCCCAGTCAGTTAACATGAAGATGTTCAGCAATTCTCATCACACAGTTCTTTGATTCTCAAATGAAGTACTTTGAGCTTTCCTATCCTTGGCCCTTGGCACTTGTGAGCTACTTCATTATCCTCCTAAGAGCCCATATAAGATGGACATAATAGCAGCAAAGTTTGAGCTGCCAGTGTGCTACAACTAACAGCTGACGTATATACAGACTTCTGTATTCTTTTAATGTTTCCCTGTAGTCCTCTAGCAGTCTGTATGTTGTCTCTCATTTTGCAGAGACAAATCTTCTCTGAGCTATGGACATTCTTGTGGTCTACACTCACAGGGTTAGCAAGCAAGCCCCGTATTTCCAGGGACAGATTGAATACACAAGCTGTTCACATTATGGAGGGCAAGTGATGACTCCCCACGGCACGGGGGATATTCGCATACACACTGTGCCAACACCGCACATTGACAGTAAGTTCAACAGCTTTTGGAAGGTATCAGACTTGTGTACTTACAATACAGCTTAATGAAATAGATGCACATGTGGACTTCTGGATGTTTGGAGACCATGACAACAGTGTAGTGCTACTGGTAGGTGTTGTGAAGCACATGGCCACCAAAATTCCCTATAGTCTTTACACCAGACAAGCACCTGGATCCACAAAATCCACCCCATCACTCAAAGCCAGGGACAGTTTTCACCATGGTCAGGTCAGGATTTGGAGCTCAGCAGTTTGTCTAAGTTATCTGTAAAACTCCTCTAAGCTGTCAAGATTCTTGCCTGTGGTGGGAGGATGTACTAGTAAACAGTTAAACTGACTTCACCAAGAGCCTCAACAGCTGCCAAGTTAAAGTACAAGCTACACGGGATGCTGAGAGAAATGAGGAATATATTTCACAGATAGTCAAGGAGGAGGGATGGGGTCAAAGCACTCCTTTAGCTCCTGGTATGAATCTGAAAGCCACTCAGCAGCTCCCTGAGGCTTGTGCTCAGTCCTGTTGCTCCTGCTGCTTTTGAAGGGACCAAGGCAGGAAAGCAGGTGTGAGGCAGCAACAGTAACTGGCTGCATCCCCTCTCCTCTGCTGCAGCTCTGCTGGGCACCAGCAAAACTGTCTGCATTACAGATGAAATGACAAAATTATTACATGTGAAATAAAAGGAACATAGTGCAATAGCTGATAGTACTTTTCTGTCATGGAGCTATTTCTTCAGCTTCTGCAGTAGACATTAATCAAGCTATGTCTTTTCACAGAATTTATTGTGACAATCCATGGGCTCTGGGGATACTACTTAACTGTCTGCTGGCATCATCTCTAGCCAGTGATTAAAGCAAATGGAAAGGTAGAACAAAATATCTCTAATGAGGAACAGGAACAGTAAAATACTTCACTTACTGGAAGTGAAGTCTTGCTGTGTTTTCTCACCCTGTTCTCCCTCTGGTGTCAATGTGAACCTTGTCTGAGTCAGGACTGCTGGAGATGCCCTCCCTGTAAATGCTTTATTTGCCAAAACAGACCAAAGGCAAAATATACTGTACCATAAGGAAAAAAAAACCCACAGCAAACCAAAACCAAACAGACCTCGGGGACTGGTATTGACCTTAACAAACTTTTACTGCCTTAATAGTGAGAGGTTGTCTAGCCACAATTTGCCTTAGTCCCCATAGAAAGAGAGTGGCTCATCTCACCCCAAGACATGTATCCAAAGCACAGCAGATGACTTACTCACTGGAGAGCCTGCTTCTCTCCACTGATTATCCAGGGGTAGGTATGTCTCCTTACAGAAACTGCCATGGTCCAACTCATCCTATATTAGACCTTTCTGATTTTGAATAGTAGGGTAGATTCCAGGAGACCTGCTATAGGAAGCCAAAAGGATGAGGTCTTTTAATGTGTATCTGGTTCCATTTTAAATCTTTCTAATACAGTTCTGCAAGCCATCACATGACATTTCTGACACTGAGTGCTTTGTTCAGTAGTTTAATTGGAAGATATATAATGGTTCACAAACATTACCCTGCATGCAGCTACTAACCACAGAGAGAATTAAATGACCTTTGAAAGCCACTTAAGCTTTGCGAGTTACTTAATTCTGCTCTATTCTCCATTTGAAAACACTCGCTACTTATTTGAGAAGTACTGAAATGCAAATCTATGATTTTTCACTCTTGTAAGACAGAAATCTGTCTTTACTTTTTCTTAAAGCAGGTTATTTGTAGAAGGGGTGAAAAAAAAGAAAAGAAGGAGCCATTTAATTTTAAAGCTTTGCAGAGAAAACATTAATTGGACTCGTAATTTTTACAAGCATGTTAACACCTCACATTCTGCACAGATGCTACACATTTGCACACAGAATATTGTTACTAAGCAACCCCAAAAGCCAGAACAAAAAAAAACCCCAGCAAAACCACAAAAGTCCTTTAAAGACGTATCTCACCCTTTGACTGACATAGTCTGTTCCATTCAGCCAGGGTTGGCAGATGGCTTGCTGCGATCATTAATTCTCTTTCCTTTCAGTAAATGCAGTGTAAAGTATTAGCAATGTACAACATGAGATTGTATGCCTACTCTATGGGTCTGATTCTGCCATCTTAAAATAGGGCTATGCCACCGATTTCAGCAAAACAAGAAACTGCCACAGCTGTGTAACACAGATCCCTAATAAAGTACTAACATTTTATATTCTCTACCCTCTAAGCCCAGCCTTTTGATAATCCCTGTTTTCTTTGAGGAAAAAAAAAAGTTCATCTACCTCACTCAAAACTATTTATTTCCAATTCAGCATAATAAATTGTAGTCACAAATTTGGTTTGTGTTATTTAGACTGTGGCATCTTACATTGAACTTGTCAGGACACTAAATACAATGTGTATTATACAATGGTGTAAAACTCTTGAGCTGTGCTGAGGTCTCAAAATCCCCAGCACTCTGTGGCAAGTATATGATGGAAAACATAACCATATTGAAGAATGTTATATGCTTTCTTGTGGGTTCTAGTCTTATTCCCCTGATACCCAGTGTGAGATTTACTAACAATTTCAGTGGAATCAGGCACTGTTGGAAGAAAGCAGAAGTGTTGCTACCACTCAAAAGATTTACAATGTGCTATATTAGTCATTTTATGGGGAAATATGACTTAAAAGCACAAAGCTGCTCCGCTCAGCTGAGAAATACAGAGTACAGATTTTCCAGAATCATCAGTATGGCTGTGTTCCAAATTCATCTGGAAATCTGGGGGAGCATCTATGAGAACATTACTGCAACTTTCAAGATTATAAATGCACAGAAATGATCCCACTTGTCTTCCACAGGAAGGATAAAATGACATGATTTTTGCAAGTGCTATCCAACACGTCATTTTGACGATAAAATGCTCTCCTAGTGTGACTAGCTATGAAATAATCTGAAATACTTATCTAAACAGCAATCCTACTCATGGTAAAGGAACATCTTCTGGCCTTATTTATGCAGATAGTCTTGCTGACTTCAAAGCCTCAGCAGCATTTACAATCCCCAGGATTATATGCAGAATTTGGCCCATACCTTGTCCCACAAATCAGAATCTATTTGAGTGACCCAAGGTATTCATAAAGCCATTATTATTTTTCACAGTAGTGCCCTCCATGACTTTTAGCAACCTAGAAGTTCTATAAAGTAACATGGGTATCTAAATATGCCAAAGCCCTTTGCAGGACTGTGGCATAAATCAAAAAGCTTGAAGTTTGTTTGAAAAGCTCTGATTTTTGTATCAAAACAATAATGTTATTTGTAATACTGAGTGATAGGAAAGGATGAATAATTCATTTATTAAGCAGGTATATTTAGTAAGCCTAGAAGTACTAAACTTTTGTTCTAACTAACAATTCATTCAACTAACAGTGAAACAGTGTTCATTTTAGTAAAATACAAGACTGTAACCTAGCACTGTTATTGGGCTTTCAGTGCAGGATTCAGTTCTAGATTAGGATGCCTACATTTAGGTGTCACTGTTGCACCAGGTGTCTAATCTACCACTGCAGTCCCTGGAGAACTAGAGATCAGTTTGGCTTCCTATATGCAGGTATCTAGTGTCAGTGTCCTCTGGTATTCTGCTTGGCCTTCAGCTGCTAGTCCAGAAATGCAAATCTCCCACAGGTCTTTTATCTCAACTGCCATCGCTTTGGAGATGCCTCAGCCTTCAGCAACTCAACAGTCATAAGAGTCAAGCCCTTACTGAACACAATTAAAACTCCCTGGAGAACAATTCAGCTTATTTCAAATGCTCTAGGGCTCAATTCAGTTGCATAAAAATAAATGTGTGGTGCAATGTTAGATACCATAAATTATTATACTTGACCTCCAACTGCTTCTTCTGATGGGCACATGTCCCACACAGGGCCTAAATCCTCTCCCAGGCTCATGAGGGTGGTTACTTACTCCGAGCACCTCAAATGGCACTAAACACATCAGTTCATGAAAGTGAAGTGTTCTCTGGCCTCCAGTAATTGAACTGAGTTTAAATAGCTTAGATACCTCACATGCTTATAAACCACATACATTTATCTTTATCTTAATCCCATACTCAGTGAAAGATCCCCATGAAGATGACAAATGACAAGACACACAAAGTTATCTTAATTCTACACCACAGATTAGTAACTTTATTACATAGCTATTTCAGAGCCAACATATGGAAAACTAATACCATTTCGATTGGCCTATTCACAAATGCCATGCTCAACAAAATGTAGTAACATACAAACCAACTAAAATCAGTTTATTTATTGAGCTGGATGAGACACCCAAGCTACAGGAATTTGAATAGTTGCATGAAAGCTCTTTCCATGCAGGTTAATACATCCAAACTCTTAGAAGCAGTAAGTAGCCTGAGAGGAGAAACAAGTCAGCGTGGCTCTGTAGAGTCCAACACTTGGCTATAGTCAGTCCGACCTGGCTTGGATAATTCAACATAATACCTCTTAACAGCTCCCAAATTATAAGGGTTAAAGACTGGTGATGCATTCACTTGTTTTGTCTAATGATATTTATGGGAAGGCAACATCATTAGGGGAAGTCTGACCCCATGCAAATCTGTGCTGAGGTGCAAAACCTATGCACTTGCTCATGCAGTCAAACACCCTTTTCTTAAAGGCTGAAAAATAACTAGACATGCTTTCCATATGCAACTAATGTGCTTTCAGATTTGACTTGTTCAAAGAAACCCACTGATAACTTGATGTAAGAGTGTATAAGAGGATGAATCTTACTCTTTTTATAAGATGGCATAAGTTATCTTCTATCTTTCGATAAACTGTGCTGCTCCAAAGCGCTGCTATTGGTCACATTCTCCCTTCAGCTCTAAGAGCACAGAAGTGAAATAGCAGGTAGGAAATCCCAGGCTAGTTGGTCTTTGGCAGGTCTAGTTGGCATTTAATAATCTAGTGGCATTTAATAATCTAGTGGCATCTTATCTGTCTTTACTCATATGTCTTAACTGGCTGTCATAGGTGAGTGATGATAGATTAGAAGTCATGCCTGCTCTTTTACTCCAAAGCTCCTCCTCAATTGCTCTGGTTTTGCAGCATGTTGGTAGGAGGGAATGAACTGCATGATCTCCAGTTAAAGAAAAAAGATCTGCATTACTATTAAAGGTCATGAGCTAGGACTATTACTACAACTATGAGGAGCTCTGTGTGTGCTTAAAGAATTGGCAGAAAGGCATTTCTTTGCAAGGACAACAACCTCAAACCTGATTAGAGCTATTTTTTCCTCTCCCATAAAACTGTCTTTTTAGTGTATGTAGTTCAACCTAACTTTATAAATTAATATAAGAGCTGAACAACCAGTGTTGTGTATCAGTCTGAAATAATCCTTAAACAACTTCCAATTATATACATAAAATACTAATGAAGTTCAGTTCCCTCTGGGATGCAAGGCCACATTCAGATTGACAACTGCTACACTTAACACTGCCAAAAATGAGTACAGAACAAATTTTAACCAAGGACAAAGGGGCATACCACTGCTGTAATAAAAAAAAAAAAAAGCCATAGGAGTTTTAGCAGTGTATTTCCATCTGGGCTCAAGATCAGCCTCTCTGCAAAGTCAATTTATGCCCACAGAATCCCTGCCAGCAGTTTTCCAGCAACATTATAAGCCATGAGTGTACAGCTGCCTGGCTCACAGTCCCTTCGATTTACATTCAGTCTAATAAACAGAGGGAATCAAAACATGCAAGTTGTGTGAGTTGATGAACCTGCAGAATAAGGACAATTACCTCTACATATATAAGCAGGCAGGAATTTGGCTTTACATGGTCACCTAAGACATCTGCAGACAGCAGGATGTTCCAGTTGTGGAGGGGCCTAGTCTGCAGCACTGGAATCACACAGTTTGGTCTTGAGTAAATCATACAACCTTTACAATTTAGCTTCTTTTTCAAAGGATCTGAAATAATAATACATATTTTCCTAATTTCAATGATATTGTAAGGATTAACTAATGCTAGGGTGCCTTCCAAACATATAAAGCACTGTATGGCGCTAACAATTTAACAAACTTGGCAGAACAAAGATGTGCAATAATCCTGGGGAATTTAGAACATATCATTTCACATAACAGATTTTTTTGAAATGTGATGCTGTATCAAGCTAGAAATTGTTTTTCTCTCAGCTGAAGAATGTATTTTATAAGGTTTAATCATCTACCACAAACTCCCACATCTTCTCATACATCATGCTTAAAGTGCTAGGACAGCATGTAACCTGTGAAGTAGAATATTAAGGGGGACGGTCAATTATTTCATAGCATAAACTTCATAATACTCATATATAATGATACTTTCTGTATTTAATTTGCTTGCTTCTTTGGTTTCTATTGTATTTACTTTTTTATTAGTAAATCAAAAAGTAGATTCGGTTCCTGATTGGTTAGAAAAAAAAGCAAATATTTTATTAAGAAGTCTTAGATGATTAAAGAACCCTTCTAACCAGTTAAGGAGTCACTTGAGCAGAATATTTTACTTAATTATAATTAAGTAGTAGAAACACAGTCCTTAAAGCATAACTACATAGTAATGAAAGGAAATTATCTTATCCTTTCACTTCCTCAGCAACTCTTCTGAACTCGTATCATATATCATCTCCTATTCTCATGTCTGCATCACCAGATCTAGTATGTGACCGCTTTCTTTTGGCTCACTGATACAGGGACCCTTACAATTGCAGAATGAGGTCCACAGAGCCTGAATCTGCAGGAGCAGAGAGTTGCCTGCATGGAATTGTGGAGTGTCCTTGAATCCCATGGCTCACACTGAGGGAGGTCAGCAGATATCTGCAGACATGGTTTCTCCACTCAAAATACCATCATATTTTCTGTTTATGATTGTTTTTTCTTCCTTCCAGCCTAACCCACAGTACTCACAGTTTCTTTAAAAAAGCATTGTCGAACCTCATGTAAATTGACATGGAATACACTATTCCATAGATTGTACTGTACTTCTGCATATGTGGCAATGGTAAGGGTAAGAGAAGAAAGTACTTCTGCCTTGCTAGGCAAGACTGCTAAGTCAGAACAGGTTATCATGAAAGACTAGCTGAAAGAACAGTTCAGGTCAACTCTGCCTTGTCTCCCTGCAGGAAGCTGCTGCTGCTACAACACATTTCCAGCTCAGCTCTTCCATTAAACTGCAGAAGTTTGACATAATTTCTGTGCTGTTCCTCTCCCTCACACAACTTGGGAAAACTAGTAAATAACTGCATTCTAGAGCAGCTACAACCAGAGAAACACCCTCCTATCCTGCCCCTTTCCACTGCAAACATTTGCTGCTTGCCTCTTTGCTGTGGAGTCTCTGAAAGAGAACTTTCTTTTTTCATCCCTCTGCCAAAGTAGTTGTCACCACCTCCTCCCTCAGCATTGCTCATGTAAAAGACTGCTTCCATGCCAAAAACTTCAGTTATGCCTGTGACTCTGTTGCTGCCCTGTTTCCCTCTGATCCTCATCAAAACAAACATCTGCAGGATGCTACCTCCCACCTTCTCGCACCTCCACGTCATGCGTACTCTGAAATGGCAACAGTACCCCTTATTTATTTCAGGGTTGATGGCTGCCTTCTAAGATTACAAAACCCTCTTGGACTTAATTCAGCCTCTCAACAAATTAGATCTGTCTTCTGACCTCCCTTGCCATTCCACACACTCTTGTCACAATCAGTCACAACCCACCGTTACCTTCTTTTACTTCCTCTTCGCTGAAATAGCTTCACCTCTGGGATTCTCCGAGGTCAAATCTCAGCTGAGAGGTTTTGTTTTAACCTTCTCTCTTCATTCCTTTTCTCTTTTCTGTTTATCATCCTTAAGATTTATGAAAAGTTCCCTAGAAAACATGCTGTTAAAGAAGCTTAGATTAAAAATGTTGTACATGTAGAGCCTCTTTTAATTTCTCTTTATTACTATTTGAAAAAAAAACCCAAAACCAAACAACCCAACATCTACCCACAAGTAGTTTGCTTATTTTAATGTGAAATAACATCACGAAACTTAAACTTCATCCACCATGGAAGTAATATTTTAACCACACTACCACACCCTGCAGTATTTAACAAACAGAGCAGCAATAAATATAAAGAAAGCCATAGCAGCAGTTCGGTGTACATGTGAGACAGTTGACTCAGAAGCCTGGAGCAGTAGCTCTCTGAAAAAATCACACACATCAGCATTTCTTGTACTAAACCGTACTCTCTTTTGCATTTGAAAAAAAAAAATACTAAGCAGTTGTCATGAAATTTATTATATCCTTTTGGCAAGACATTATCCTCAAGACACCAGTGAGCCCTCAGTTTTAGAAGGGAAAAGCTATAAACCTTAAACCAACAAGCTAACATTAGAGGTTTGTCTGTCACACGTTTTCTATGCACTGTTACCCAAGAACAATGTGAAAATAACCATTCCCTCTCACTTCTCTGCAATTTACCGTGCAATCACTGCCGTGGTACCTTTCCTCTACCATCCCCTTCTCAAACAATAAATCAGTGCAGAGCTAAAGGTGGAGAAAAGTTTCCTGTTCCTGCAACGCACTGCAGCGAAGCAGCACTGCAGCAGGGCAGCACGCTGCCAAAAGGATCACTCTCATTTGCTTCATGTTACATTGAGGCAACATGAACCGTTTGAACAATCTCCAGGTAATCTGCATTAAAACCATTTTACTGCAGTGTACTGCGGTATTAGGAAAGACTTCAACATCCCACCACGTGATGCAAGACAACCTCATAGCATTTGTCGGTTCCCAGGCAGCGAGGGAAAGCTTTAAATCACAGGCTGCAACGTAACAACTTTCCATGTTACAGAGCAACACGACAGGCTATTCTGGCTCACTACGCTGGCGTATAGTGTGAAGTGATACAAAATTCCTGGAATAAAATATTACAGACCTAAAATCCAACTCTCTTTTTCCTTTCTTTACTTAGTCCCCCAACCTGGTACCAGGAAAATCTTTCAATGAAAATGGACTGCCCTAACATTAAGGGTACAGTGAAGTGTTACAATGTTATTAGTATTTCAGAGGCCATTTTTCCCTCTTCGACTTTAGCTACCATGGATATGTTTCCCACTCTCCCCTTCCAGCTTGCATACTTTGTAGTTAATTCAAATCAGCACATATGCTTTCCTATATAGTTTTATGGCAGTCATAAAGCAGTAGCATTTCAATGTTATTCCGATGTTTACACATAGAGATTTTCAGTATTTCTATGAAGTTATAGTCACAGAGTCATACAATGGTTTGGGTTGGAAGGGACATT
>JBCJKH010045261.1:10910-42253 GCA_039877255.1 Loriculus beryllinus | reverse complement strand
ATACGGCTCTTCCTTGCATCCAATCCCTGGGTGTAGCCCTGCTTCTGCTGCAGAAATTCCCATCCAAGTCCATCAGCCACAGAGGCATCAGCCCCCAGCTATGACAATTCGGGGAGCAGGAGAGGAGGCAGAGGAGAAAGCCCAGCTGTCATCAGGGTTGGGATGCAGCAGAAATGGGAGCAGGCTGCTCCGGAGGAGCTGTGAAATCATGAGATAGGGAATCATGAGACTTGAATCCTGGTCCTGGCACAGCTATGGCCCTGCTGTGTGGCCTTGGCTGTGCTGTTTGACCTCTTTGCTCTGGCCCTTTTGCTGTGTTCTGTCTGTGAGAGCACGTCTCTATGAGCTGTCAGAGCCCGGGGTGCCTTCTGCACAGCACTGTGGGTGCTCAGGTCCCCTCATTTATCCCATCACCCCACACAATGCACTGCAAAAGCATGGAGTTAGAGATGCTCAAAAGGGCTTTCAGCAGCGCCTGGCCCCAACCACATGTGGGACACTCTCCTTCCAGCAGGCAGTGGCTGGGAAGCGCGACAGCCCCAGCATTCCCTCTGCAAACCCCACTCTCAGCATCAGGAGGAGGAGCAGTGCCGGGTGCATTCCTGTGGCCACGCATGCAGCGTGCTGGCCAGCATGGTGTGATTACAGAGCAGAGATAGGGGCAGTGGGGCTGTGTCACCGGGCAGCGACAGTCGCCTCTATCCATGTCTCGTTTGGACTCAAAACCGTCCCAGACATCCCATGCCATGGTGCCCAGCTCTGGGCTGGCTGGGAGCCATCCTCCTCCATGGGGTGTCCTCAAGGACCCTAACCCCCGGAGAGGGCAGCCACCC
The DNA here is from genome assembly GCA_039877255.1 of Loriculus beryllinus. Taxonomy (NCBI): domain Eukaryota; kingdom Metazoa; phylum Chordata; class Aves; order Psittaciformes; family Psittacidae; genus Loriculus; species Loriculus beryllinus. Next base: position 41,420 of record JBCJKH010045261.1, on the reverse strand, counting down.
CATAGGCATGTAGGGCTGGATGTGGGCGCAGGGCTGCATCACCCGGCCTCACTGCGAGCCAGCTGACCGCCTGTCTCCTCTCCCAGCCACATTCCTCTCTTAGAATAATAAACAGAGGAAAGCTCCCTGATGGCTGCCCTCCCATCACAGTGCTGGAGAGGGGTAGAAGGGAGGTCTGTACTTGTGCTGGAGGTGAGGAGAGCATGGTGAGGGGTACAGTGTGGGGATGGAGTGCTGGGACTTCACCTTGAAGGCACCATGGAGCTGCAGGGCTGAGGGAAGGGTGCTGGACGTGGCATTGCTGCAGGGTCTCGCTGGTCAGGACGGGGGGAAACAAAAGGCTGTATGGCTTGAAAATGCTCAGATCCTGGCCCATGGGAAGGACGTAGGAGTCCGAGGGGTCTGTGGCACCCTGCTATCTTATAGGGCTGGCAGGAGACAATGCAAGGCAGCTGAGCATCATGTAGGTGCCTGTGTTTCACCCCTGGGTGGGATAACATCTGGGTGCCTGCTTTGGGATCACTGAGTAGGGCTGCACCCACCACAGCTCCTCCTTGTCTGGCACTCATAGCGTGCTCTTGCTAAGAACAAAAGCTGAGTTTGAGAAGAGAACAGAAGTGCTCTCAATCTCTGGGTGCATTTGCATCCCTTATGAAAGGCCTGTGCTCACCCACATGTGCAAGCACACGTCCCTGTCACGGGGAGAGAAAGGTTTGCCCCTCTGCAAGCCAGACTGCGTATGTCCTGTGGGACAGGCAGAGCTCAGCATCTCCGAGCATTGCCTCTAGCCCTGGCCAGAGCAGACAAACAAGGGAGAGGTCACCACTCAGACATTGCCACCCTCCCACTCTGCTTGGGAAGCATCTGCAAGCGAAATGCCTTTCTGCAGACCCAGCAGCTTTATTAAAACCAGCTATAAACACAGGGGAGGTGGCAGATGGAGCCTGCAGGGCTTTCACTGCCTGCTGAAGCAACAGCCATAGTAGCCTGGCACCAGCATGTACCCACCAGCCCTGGCAGAGCGGTAGTTTGCCCCATCAGTGAGCCTGAAGAGATCAGAGGCACTTGTTTATGTGGATAGAGAAGCCAAGATCTTGCCTGCAACAGGACTAACAGTGACAGCCATGAAGCTGGACACAGCTAAAAGCTGGGCATGAGCTTGCAAAGAGATTAGCTGCTGGCAGGCAGATATTTGGGGGATAATGGGGGTGAATACAGCCTGGGTTGTGCATGCAGGCAGGGAGGGGTGAGAGGAGAGGATCCCAGTTTTCCTTAGAACCTTGATCATTGAATAATGGATGAATCACACACCTCTGTAAAGGAGAATTGGGAAACAGAGGTAATTGTTCTCATGGCAGTGCTGGGGGGGCACTGAGTTCAGATTGCCCATCCTCCTCCTCCTTCCTGCAGGTTGGTGCTCTCTGAGAGTGAGTGCAATGAGGTCACATCCATTTACAGCCTGAATTTCACCTCTGTCCATTCACCCTGGCCACCCCAGCTCTTCCATGGGTGCTTTCATCCCCTCTGGCAGCGGCAGAAGGGAGCAGGAGTCACGGCAGGGTTTTCTGGAGCGGGGAGAGGGAAGCTGCTGAATAAGCTGGAGACCTGGAATGGTTTGCTGGTGGATCAGACTCTGCTGAGCCAAAGCAAGAGAATACTAAAAACATCTGACAAGCGCACGTCATTTAAAAACCATTTCCTCCTTAACACCGAGCAGACCCGGAGGCCACGCCAGGACCAAGAGGCGTCTCAAAAGAGATGGTGCCTGGGGCAGGGTCAGCAAGTCCGGATTGCCACTGGCCATCCTTGTGCGTGGCCAGCAGCTCCCCAGGCACTGTGTCCACATCACAGGGCTTCTCCTCTGGCTGTGCCTTGTGAACAGGGTCAAAATGCCTCTTGTGACCCAGTGGCAGGGCCGGAGCTGTGAGGTTCAGCTCCATGCTGAGCATCCTCAAGTTCAGGACTGTTGAATTCATTTGTCCAGGCACAGAAAAAGCCTTTCCCCTGTTCATTCTTCCCTTGTCAGCTTCTTCATTTTGCTGTATAGAAATACTCATCCCCGCCTCTGCAGGCACTATGGGAAGGGTTACCTGTCACTGTGTTACATGAGGGGCAGACCCCACTGCTCTTAGGGAGTTCTGGACTCATCTGGGCTCTTGGTTTGCACCAGGCAGGGCTAAAAATGCTCTGTGAGAAAGATTTCTTGAGAAGTGTTGACAAAACGGATTTTTAACTACAAAAACCTCTTCAATAGTCCTTTAGAATATACATAGTTCAGAGTTACATACGAGGAACTCAGGGTTTGTTTTTTTTTAATGGGGGTTCCTTGGGTTCCTTCATTTTATTTCACTGGAAGGAACAGAAAATGTGGGAGGGTTGGAGGGGATCTGTTTTCCAGCAAGTTTTATCTCACTGGGACAGAGGGAAGCAGAAACTAAGGGGAAAAAAGGCAATCTGTAGAGCAGAGGGAGGCAGAGGCAGGGCTCTGCAGCCAGGGGAGAGACATCTCGAGCACAGATTGACTAGAGCTGACTTGAATGAGCAAGAGTTGACACAACTGCTGGAGCATCCAGCAAAATCCCTGTTTACCAGCGGGAGATGCCTTAGAAACAGCTCCTTCTGCAGATCCAGCTTGAGATGGAACCAAACACCCAGCCGGGAGGGAAAGGCTGAAAACTGGGAAGAGATGGGAGGTTTCTGAGCTGGAGAAGGGTGGCTGAGGGACACCCCCCCCCCCCCCTTCCTCTGCTGCAGCACTGAGTTCATCCTGCTTTGCTCTTGGCAGGATTCAGCCACCAAGCCATGGAGCCCACCATGGTGTGCCCTTCTCTGAAGACGTCTCTGTGGTTCCTCATCCTCACTGGTGAGTGCTGTGGCTGGGGATGGGTGTGCAGGATTGGGCCCTGCATGGGGATGCTGCCCTGGGATGCTCACTCCAGGACAAGAGGAAAGAAAGGGGCAGTGCCATTGGGCAGCACAGGGGTGAACAATGTGCTCTGGGTACATCTGTCCCTTTTAATGACTGGGTCCATGTGCTCATCCCTATTCAGCCCTATGGTGGGGTTGATGTAAAGTCCTCACCTGCTTCATGCTGATGCACATCTGAGTGGAATGAGAAGAACTTTGCAAAGGGAGCACTGTCAGGTGTGCTCAGTCCTTAGTAGACATCCGAGAACCCCCATTAGCTTTACATTATGGTCAACCCAACAGCACGAAGGACTTGGTCAGACCTCATCTATACAATAACCCCCACAGCAACACAACAGGGCACCCAGCTGCATCTGGGCTGTTCAGAGCATTGCTGTGTCCCTGGGGGCTGTCCCCAGCTGCCCTCCCCATCAGTGGGGTCACTGGGGAGGACCACACCTCCCACTGGGACATCTGGGCAAGGAAGCTGGGAGAGACATGGGGAGCCATTCAGGAAGACCTTGCCTGCTCTATTGCTTCCAAAGGATTTCCTGCCAGGTTTTGCTGTCATTCCTTTTTCACTTTCTTGTAAACTGACATTGTTTCAGCCTAGACTGTGTCCTGTCTGACACTGTCCCTGTGGAGAGGCAGCCAACAGAGCAGGGAATTGCCTCATCTGCTCCTCTTCTTGCCTGCTAAATGCATGGCCATTCCAAGCCTTTGAGGGTGTCACTGGGTGGTGAGGAGCACAAGGCAGCACTGGGTGGCACTGAGGGTGCAGTTACCTCACAGAAAGGTTGGACGTAGTTAACACAAGATGTAGTCAAAGCATAAAAGGGGAGGTTCTCTACCCATTATTGCCACAGGCAACATAGGCAACTTCAAACACTAAACCCACGATGTCTTATTTCTTCTCCAGTGAGGGTTTCAGGAGGTACAGAGAATGAAAGGTGACCCATGTAGGTTTAATTTGGCAGGACATTCCTGTGGTAACCAAGGAGGACAAATCCAGAAAGGCTATTTTTCAGTGTAAAGGCTGACACCTACAAACCAAACACATTGGCATGAGGTTGTTGCTCCAGCCTGCTTCCCTTTGGGTGTCAGAGAAATCCAGCCTGGTCTCATCTCCCTCCTCTCCCAGGTCTGCTGGATGTAGCATCCGGAGCCAGTGGGCTGCACATTGAACCTGAAGACAGTGAGCTTGTCCTCAGCCTCCACAGCAGCTTCTCCCTGTTGTGCTATGGGGATGGAGCACTGCTCTGGGAACGGGAGGGTCAGCCCCTCACTGCATCCCTGGAGCACAGGGATGGTGTCTTTGTCAGCAACCTCACCCTCAAGAACGTGACGGGACGTCACACCGGGGAGTACTCATGTACCTACAGCCTGGAGCAGGCTCCAGAGCCGGCAGAGAGGAAAGCCATCTACATCTACGTTCCAGGTAAGGGACAGCGTGGCCTCATCCCCCCATTTACACAGCCTTTAGCAGCCAGGAGAGAAAGAGGGCTTTGGATTATTCTGTCTCCAGGCACTTGGCCTTCCCAGATCCTCCTTCCCGTTGCAGAAGAGCCCTCATAACGTCATCTGGCTGTGGCATGTCTCTGGTATGCCAGGTCATGGGAGAAGCCCATGTGTGGTGTTGTTTGGACCAGTGGCAGGGGAAGCAATGGTGCTAGGCAGCAGCATCCGAGTTCCTCTCACCCTCCCACAGGTGGTTTGGCAAGCCCATGACATCGCAGCTCTGCTTTGCTACGGGCAGTGAAGGAAGAAGCATTCCACTAGTCAGGAGACAGAGCCTGGGGCAGTCCTGGAGGAGCACAGAGCAGCCCTGGTTTAGCTTCAAGCAGCTTTCTGTAACCAGCATTCTGTCTCTCCCACAGATCCCTCCTTAGTCTTCCTTCCCACAATGACCTCTGAAGAGCTCTTCATCTTCATCACGGGCTACACTGAGGCCATCATCCCATGCCGTGTGACAAACCCACAGATGGAGGTGACCCTTTATGAGAAGAACGTGGAGAACCCCATCCCAGCAGCTTATGACCCACAGCAGGGATTCAGAGGCTTCTTTGAGGATAAGACCTACTTCTGTCGGACAATTGTGGATGACCAGGAGGTGGATTCAGACACCTTCTACGTCTACAGGATCCAGGGTGAGCTGCCACTGTCCTGTCCTGTGCACCTGCTGTGGCTGTTCCTTCAGCCCAATGGCAGGGGACAGCAAAGCTCTTCAGCTGTCTCCTTGGTGATGCTCTTGATCAATCTAGAGGCTGGATTTAGTCCTGTCTTCATTACAGAATGGGTTCTGCTGAAGTGTCAGCTCCACCCCTTAGGGAAGAGGCTTTCCAATGGACCAGTCCACCCAGGATAAATGGACTCGGCACCAGCTCGTTCCTTCCTTCATGATTCATTCCTTTCTTGCCTCTTCTCCACAGTTTCATCTGTGAACGTCTCCATCAGCGCAGTGCAGACCATAGTGCGCCAGGGAGAAAACGTTACCCTGATGTGCACCGTGAGCGGCAACGAGCTGGTCAACTTCAACTGGGATTATCCCCGCAAGCAGGTGAGTGCTCCAGCCCACGGGCTCCAGGCAGCAGCTCCAGCCTTCACCTGATGTCCCATGGCAGTGACTCATCAATACCCTAGGTGAAGCTTCATGGGAAGCTGTGGGATGCTGCTGCTGCTGCTGCCATACAGAGGGGCTTGATGGGATGATCCTTAGATTCAGGCTGCCTCAGTGGCCTTGGATCAGTGCATGTTCCCTGTTGCTATGGCAGCAGACTGGGGTCCTCTACCTCCTCCTGCTCCCTCCCTGTGAGCATGGCTTTGTAGCTCCCACGGCAGAACATGCTCTTGAGTTCTCAGACCCTATCTCCTGTCCCTGTTGTGCAGGCAGGGAAGACCGTGGAGCCAGTGACCGACTTCCTGCCCGGATCCACCCACGAGATCCGCTCCATCCTCATCATCCAGAACGCGGAGCTGGAGGACAGCGGGACCTACGTCTGCAATGTCTCTGAGGGCTACCATGAGAAAACAGACCGCAAGGACATCACGGTCTATGTGATCGGTGTGTTGATGCCCACAGACCCAAAGCCGTCACAGCACATGGGTGTCAAGGCAGGATGTCTCAGAGTCACTCTTCTCCCCCCTCCTTGACACTGTCCTAAGTAACCATGGCAAAAAGGAACCCTCACCTCGTATCATCTTGCCCACTTCGTTATCCCAAACCTCCCACTATGGCTTTTGTGACCCTTTATGATAGTTGAGGGTATAGGTAAGATCTCTTCTGCACCGTGCAGTGCCAAAGTGATGTGAGAGCATATTGTCACCTCCAGTTTGCATCTGTCCTTCTCTCGTTTAATTTGAGAGAACCTGTCCCATCTCCACAAGATAACAGCTTTCTCCCAACATGCCACCTGCCCCATGAGCTGCTCTGCTCCAGCGTGGCTCTGCACCCACAGTCCCCTCACACACAAGCCTGAAGCCTTGAAGGATGGGTCTGGAGCTGCCCCACCACTTCTGTGTGTTCAGAGGGTTTTGTTCCAGATCCATGTTCATCCAAAGGGCTGGAGAAGGGGTTGTTTCTCTCTCTGACCCCTCAATCCCTCCTGTCCCCTCTCAGAGCGTGGCTTCGTGCGCTTCCACACCCGCCTGCCCAGCACCGTGTATGCTGAGGTGCACAAGAGCCGCACCATCCAGGTGGAGGTGGAGGCTTACCCACCCCCCAGCATCGTGTGGCTGAAGAACAACAAGACTTTGACCATGGAGAGCAGCAGTGAGTTCACCATCACCAGCAGGAACCTGTCAGAAACCAGGTGAGGGCCCATAGTTCCTCAGCAGGGTGCAGGGAAGGGTTAATTCACAAACCAACCTCCAGATTGCTGGTTGGACACAGCTGAGGAATGGCTTTCTAAGGGTGGATTTTGAGCATGACTCCAATGGGTGGGAGCTGGTTGCCTTTGGACATTATCAGTCCCCAGATACCTTTCCACATCCATCACTGTGGGACCGTGTCTCCTCCAGGTACCAGACGGGTCTGGTGCTGGTGCGGGTGAAGCAGGAAGAAGGAGGATTTTACACCATCCGGGCTTCCAATGAGGATGATGAGCAGGAGCTGTCCTTCCATCTGCAGATAAATGGTGAGGATGGGCACGCTAACATGGGGCTGTGGAGTGAGGGCAGTCTCAGGGTGAAGATGGACCTTCAGGCTGAAGCCCTTACTCCTCTGGCTGTGACTCCAGAGTGGTTTGAGTTACAGAAAGAGCATTCAAGCAAGAAGCATGCTCATATCTCCTCCTTGGTCTCAGAGCAAGGGGAACAGGGACACACTGCAGACATCAGCAGCTTGGTCTTCATGCTCTTAGTGTAGTAGATACAGAGATGGTATTTTTCGCCTGTGCTTGCCTGTGCTCTCCAAGCAAGTTAGATGGAGGCAGGTCTCTTCCATACCCCTTCAAACCTTTCTTTTTGCTGTTAGCTTTCAAAACCCCACACAATCAATGCAATGAGTCCTTCCTCACTGCCTCCTCATCCCCAGGCCATGTCAGGGGCACAATGGAATCATGTTCCCCTTCCATCCTGCAGTCAGAAAGGATGGTAAATTCCCATCACTGTCTCCTGGTTTCAGTGCCAGCCAAAGTGGTTGATCTCAAGGAGAACAGCAGTGCCAGTAGTGGGGAGCAGACTGTGATGTGCTCTGCTGAAGGCATGCCCCAGCCAGAGATCAGCTGGTCTACTTGCAGAGACATCAAATGGTAAGTGAAGTGATAGAGCTCATGGGAATGGCTGGGTACTTGTATTTATTACAATAATAGACTGTTATTTATTTTGTTATTTATTACTTAGGGCAAAATTTTCATACTGGCTTCAGAAGAGATTTTCCACATATATGGGGGGAGGAGGGGGGAAGGATTTGAATAAATTTATCAGTGCCACCTCCCAGTACCTAAAGGAGCCTATAGGAAATCTTGGGAAGGACTTTTTAAAAGAGCATGTAGAGACAGAACAAGGAGGAATAGACTTTATCTGAAAGAGGGGAGATTTAGATTAGATATTGGAAAGAAATTCTTCATTATGAGGATGGTGGGACACTGGCACTGGCTGTCCAGAGAAGCTGTGGCTGCCCCATCCCTGGCAGTGTTCAAGGCCAGGTTGGACACAGGGGCTTGGAGCAAGCTGCTCCAGTGGAAGGGGTCCCTGTTCGTGGCAGGGGTTGGAGCTGGATGGGCTTTAAGATCCCTTCCAACCCAAACCAGGCTGTGATTCTATCATGTTATTGTACTTCACTGGCCACACACCCGGGCAGCCCATGGAGGTCCCAGCTGCCCCTCAGATGCCTTTATCCTCCCCTGGACCAGGTGCAGCACCAAGGGGCAGCCCACCCGGCTGCTGGGGAACGAGTCGGCAGAGATCGGGCTGCAGACCAACGCCACGTACCATGCGGAGCTGCAGGTGTACCGGGTGAACAGCACCCTGCAGCTGCACAGGGTGGATGAGCCCCTGCTCCTGCGCTGCACCGTGCACAACTTCCTGGGCACCAGCTCGCAGGACATCACGCTGGTCCCGCATGGTGAGGGCTGAGGGAAACACTTGAGACAATGGTGGGGAGATGGAGTTTTCTCTCCACGTCTCCAGCATGGAGGTGCTGGAACCGGGACAGTCCTCTGATGACTGCAGTCCTCACAGGCAGGAAACCTGGGTATTTCTGCCCCAGATAAAGTCTCCTTTGAGTCAGGCAGGAAAGGATGCTCCAAGAGGAATCTGGAGCCCCACGAACATCCCCTTCCCACCACTAGCAGTGTCACCTATCTAGGGAGGCAAGATGGGAGTGCCTGAACAGGTCCCTGGTGCCTTGTTATTAACCCGTGGGTCACTAGATGGTGCCACGGACTCAAACATCCACACACTGAACATTTTAAACCCGAGGAAGAATAATCTGAGCCCAGGCAGGAGCTGTTAGTGCTCCCCAAGCAAACCAGCCCCCCTGGATCCTTATATTGTCCCATGGTCAAACCTCTCACAAGGCAGCAGGCTGTAACCACCCGTCACCCTATTACCTATGGGGATGCGGGGCACAGATGTGCCCAGGAGAAGAGGACAAGCACTGTTGCCACACAGAGGAGTTCAGGGACAATGTCTGGGGGGATGCATGTAGCAGGAAGGGGACAATGGCTAGAAGAGGGAAGGGTACAAGATGCACTGCTGTGCCCTCCTTTCCTTGGGGTACCCAGGCCAGGCAGAGGTGGAGGAGTCTGACTGCTGTCCCTGTTATTGTTGTAGCCTTGCCGTTCAAGGTGGTCATCATCTCTGTTATCCTGGCCTTGCTGGTCCTGACTGTCATCTCCCTGATCATCTTGATCGTCCTGTGGCAGAAGGTAAAAGACCAGGGGCTCCATCAGTCTCTGCATGCCCCTGGCTAGACAGGGAATGAGGCAATGACTGCAGGGACCAAAGACTCCCTAACATAGCTACCAGTATCCCTCAGCCTCTCAGACCTCTCTTCCTTTTGCTCCCATTTCCAGAAACCTCGCTATGAAATCCGCTGGAAGGTGATTGAGTCCGTCAGCTCCGATGGGCACGAGTACATCTACGTGGATCCCATGCAGCTCCCTTATGACTCCAGCTGGGAGGTGCCCAGGGACAAGCTGGTGTTAGGTAAAGGCTTTGCAGGTCCCACTGATGGATCCCTGGGGTCCTGGATGTCTGAAGGTTTGGGATAGGTTCGGGTTTGTGGTCTCCAAAAGAGATCAAAACAGAAACGAACAGAGATCCCAATCCCAAACATCATAGCTCACAACCACTTCCATGCCCACCAGGACCACAGGTGGGGTTTCAGACCAGGGACCTGTCTTTTCCAAGCTCCTCTCCTTGAGGACTGTTGCTGACTTTGTCTCCTTGCTCTTTCTTTGCAGGACGCACTCTCGGCTCCGGTGCCTTTGGACGTGTGGTGGAGGCAACAGCCCATGGCCTGAGCCATTCGCAGTCCTCCATGAAAGTGGCAGTCAAAATGCTCAAGTGTGAGTTGCCCCCACACCATCCCCTTCCTTATCCTAAAGCTGCAAACGTCAAACAATGCCCATTCACTCACCCCCTTGCCCTTGTCCCACAGCCACTGCCCGAAGCAGCGAGAAGCAAGCCCTCATGTCCGAGCTGAAGATCATGAGCCACCTGGGACCTCATCTCAACATCGTCAACTTGCTGGGAGCCTGCACCAGAGGAGGTACCTGAGAACTGTCCTTGGAGTGAATAATTCCTGCTTTCTGGTTCAGAATGATTCACCCTTCCCTATGGAAAGCCTTGCGAGGCTCTGAAAGCATTTCTTTCCAATGTGATTGAAACTGAGCAGCCATGTTTTGTTAACCTCCACCTCCCATCCCAAACACAGGTTTGAGATTCCCAAAATGCTCAGCACTAGAAAGGGGGCTCTCCCTCCCAGCCCTGCTTAGACATCCTGCAACCTGGCAATGTTCCTTTGGGATGATATTCACTGAACAGGGCCAAGGCAGGGTTGATGTGGGTGCTGTCTCCCACCAGGACCCATCTATATCATCACTGAGTACTGCCGCTATGGGGACCTGGTGGACTACCTGCACCGCAACAAGCACACCTTCCTGCAGTGCTACGGTGAGAAGGCACGGCGAGAGGCAGAGCTGTACGGGAACACCCCCAAGGAGGACCATGTGCAAAGGTACTGGAAAGCAGCACTCTTCTCTTCCCTGGTGCCTACCCCATCATAGTCCCCATCAATAAGGCTGGTACTCCCAGGAAGGATAAGTACATTTAATCCAGACCAGCGCAATAAAAGCTGGGCCAGCACTGGGATACAGCTGATTACTCTATCACCTTGGGAGAGCTGCCCGTGTGCCAACCTGCCACCTCCAAACTGCTCCTGGCAGATGAGGAGTTAGCAGAGGCAGTATGTGTGTCCTGGAGGATGGGTTTGCTAGCACACACGCTGGCTGCTCCATGCCAGTTGGGAATATTCCCTAGCATTGCTAACTACACTGGCATAACCATGGCTATGCACTCAGTACAGACACAAAGGGTTTCCCAGCGTGTCTTTACCCTTAGAGACCTCAGCTCTGCATTTTCAGGGCAGGCTGTGTTGCTACTGAGCCTAAGGGAGACGTGCAGTTGCACAAGAGGTCCTACAAGGAAAAGGAAATGGTCTTTCATCTGTTTGCCAGCTGTAAGGAATGCAGGCACATCAGCACAGAGAAATGGTCCCATGGGAAGTTAGAAAGCAGCATTTCCTTCTAGCAAGCCGAAACAATATAAAACAGAGCAGTGGCAAGACATCAGCTCAGCTCCGCTCTGGACTTCCTGCTTGAAGGCAGCTGAGGTCCTCCTAAGCACTAAGTCTCCCAAGCCCATGGGGATGTGCCCCACAGCTCCAACCGTGCAGCAGACTTCCCTTGCCCAGCACCAACATGTGAAAGATTGGTGCTGCTTCCCAGATGCAGTAGTTGCTCACTCCCTGCTGTGTGAGGCATTTCAGTGCTGAGGCTGAGGGCTCAGGAACTGCAGTCCCACAAATCACTGTCCCATTCCTTGCATCTCCTCCTCTCCTCTGGATCTGAACAGCCTCTTTGCTTCCATCACAGTCACCTCTCCTTATCTGTCGAGAGCGATGGGGGCTACATGGACATGAGCAAGGATGACTCCCTGGATTATGTGCCCATGTCCGACATGAAGGGTGAAGTCAAGTACGCCGACATCGAGTCCTCTAACTATGGCACCCCATACGAGCTGGACAGCTATTCCCCATCAGGTAACAGCTCAGCCACAGCAGGAGGCAGAGGGGCTTGCACTTTGGGTGCTGGGTGCCTTTGCTTGCAGAGATGGGTGATTTATATTGGAAAGGTCACCTTTGGGATGAGTTCAGCAGTTGGCTGAGTAACACCAACATCAATCTCTGCTTGCTCTTCAGCTCCTGAAAGAACAGACCGGGTGACGCTGATCAATGAGTCTCCCCTCCTCAGTTACATGGACTTGGTGGGATTCAGCTTCCAGGTGGCCAATGGCATGGAGTTCCTGGCTTCCAAGAATGTACGTACGCCACTGGTCCATGGTGCCTGCAGCAGCGAAGGCCAATGCTGCCCTGCTGTGTGCTGTGGTCAGCTTCTGCTCGTTGTCCCTCTGTCCATGCCAACCTCCTCATGGGAGAAGTGGCAGCGAGATCGAATAGCTGCTGACCACTTGCTTTGGAAACACAGACCTGGGGATCAGCATGACTTTATTTGCACATGACAGCTAACCCTGGCTTAGATCGAGCTCCAGACCTCAAATTCCCTGACTCTGAGCTCCTCCCAAGCCATGCCCAGCACATCTGTGGTGTTATATCATCCTGTTTACAGGGATGACCAAACAGTGATGACCTCCCTGTGCTACAGCACAAGGCACTCCACAGCAGAGCCACTACTCTCCACATCACCCCTGTTAAGCCACATGTTCTGAGCCCCCCAGGCTTCTCAGAAGTGCTTGTTTAGTAGAAATTAAGCCACCTCACAGGACTAGGCTTTGGGATTTCCTAAGGTTTCATAAGGTTTTAGGATTCCTATGGTTTTCCTGGCTTAGCCTAGGGCAGGCAGTAATACAGCTGGACTGTGTGAAACATCACACAGGGCAGGACTAAGAGAGGGGGTGCAGATGGCATCAATGATGAGCAGAGGGAAATTCCTGGCTCTCTGCCTGTAGCCAGACAGTTCATGGTCAGTCCTTCCTTGGGCTGTCTGGGGGCCCCTCGCAGTGACAGTGTCCTGCCTCCCCCTACAGTGTGTGCATCGTGACCTGGCTGCCAGGAACGTCCTCATCTGTGAGGGGAAGCTGGTGAAGATCTGTGACTTTGGCCTGGCACGGGACATCATGAGGGATTCCAACTATATCTCCAAAGGCAGCGTGAGTACCAGGAGCTGTGCAAGCCCCTTCTTCCTGGGGCTTTGGGCCAGTCCATTGTTGTGCCAGGGGTGGTGACAGAGCAGGACTCCCAGGAGATGGTGTCAGCATCCTGATGTGCTCTGCACGTTGTGGAGTAGAATTGCATGTCCATATCCTCAGGCTCTTACGGAAGAACTGAGGCAGCAGCAGTAAAACTGAGGATGGTCCCTGCAGAGCCCATCACTGGCAGCAGTGCTGCATCCATTCCCTACACAGCACTGAATCGGGTCCTGAGCTGCAGGCAGGAGGAGTGCAAGGTTGGGCAGCCCAACAGTGCTGCAGTGGGTCATTGGCTACTCTGGGAAGAGGTTCACAGACTTCTGCTCTAACCACCAGACTACAGGGAAAGAGGAAGTGCTTTCCTGTAGGCAGCTACTTTCCAGAAAGAGGTCTCCAGCCTTTCAAGGCAGGAGAGGATGAGGCTGTAATTGAGCTTGCCCAGAACCTGCCCTGTGACTTGAACGCAGCACGTCTGCTTCCAGCCTTAAGATATTAGGGAATGTGCAACCCCAAGCAAAGTAGGTCATGTAATTCCCAGAGAAACTGAGACACAGTTTCTGTGAGAAACTGGGCTGAGAGTGGAGCCAGGCCCCTCCAACCCCAATCTTTATCTGCTCCATGAACTTACTCAACTTCTCGTGTGCTTTCTCCCATTTGCATGGGACAGCAGACAGGTGCCCAATGCCTGGGCAGGGAGACCCTCCTGCAGAGGGGCTGCGGTTTTCCAATCCAGCCTTGCCATAGCTGCTTTTCCTTCCAAAACGGGAAATGAAACTGGGCCCCTCTGCAATCCTTCCTGGAGATTATTTTGGTATTCGTTGTGCAAGCGAATCCCAGGAACAGCACAGCCAGTGCTGGCTGAAACAAGGGCTGTGGATGCAGCTGACTCTCCTCTTGTTCCATTTTTTACTCTTAGACCTTCTTGCCCCTTAAGTGGATGGCTCCTGAGAGCATCTTCAACAACCTCTACACCACCCTGAGTGATGTGTGGTCCTTTGGGATTCTCCTCTGGGAGATATTCACTCTAGGTAAGTGCCCTGGAGATCATGATGGTATCTATAGGTCCAATAGCATGTTAGCAGGATCCTTTCTCACAGACAGTAGATTCCCATTTCTAACCCCCAAGTCCCAACCTTACCAGTCAGGGCAGCACTTCATTCCCTGTCTCCTTCTTTCCCATGCTGACATTACTGTTTGGAACTGAAATGAAACAGGAAAGGTAAAGAAAAGGAAACCTTGGTGTGAAATGCATGTTGGCATGGGGTGGCAGCAATCCACCAGCCTGATCTCCTGCTCTCCCTTTACACCCAGGGGGGACTCCATACCCTGAGCTGCCTATGAACGAACAGTTTTACAATGCCATCAAACGTGGGTATCGGATGTCCAAACCCACTCATGCCTCTGATGAAATGTAAGTGCTGCCCATACATGTTTGCCCTGGGCCTGCAACACTCAAGCTACAGAAGCATTTCTGCCTCTCCTTTCCTCACTCAGTAACTTACCAGAGTGCTCTCTCATCCCTCTTGTTAGCTATGATATCATGCAGAAGTGCTGGGAGGAGAAGTTTGAGATCAGACCTTCCTTCTCACAGTTGGTGGTGCTTATGGGAAACCTCTTGGTGGATTGCTACAGAAAGGTATGTTCAAAGGAGCCTGTGCTGGAGGGACAGGAGAGTGCTCTGCAGAGGCTTTGGTTAAGTCCTCAATCAGTGTTTAGTGCTGATGTACCAGAGGATTTTGCTGTGGCTAAGGCTGCATTAGCTTGAATATCCAATGAAAGTGGCTTGGGCATCCTGGGGATACTGTTGAGACAATCAGCATCACCAGACAGGCAGCTTGGATCTAAGCAACTGCAGAAATCAGACTGCTAAGAGATTAAAACCCTGCTTCCAACTGTTTGGTGTTTTGGAGCTGTGGAGTTGTGCTCCTGATGTCTCCCTTAGGAAACATTCATGATCTGACTCTGGTGGAGTCAGGGTAGCTGAACCCAGCTAGGAGATGCCAGGGCCTCTAGAAAAAGCCTAGGAGGCAGGGAAAGCAAATACAACACAAGTGCATCTTCTCACTCACAAGACCTTCCCGTTTCTTTGGTAACCTGCAGAGGTACCAGCAGGTGGATGAGGAGTTCATGAAGAGCGACCACCCCGCTGTTGTCCGCACAAGACCCACGATCCCCAGGCTCAACAACGCCAGGATCACAGCCAGCTCCCCCCCCGGCAGCATCCTCTACACCTCTGTGCACCAGAACGGGGGTGAGAACGATTACATCATCCCTCTGCCCGACCCCAAACCAGAGGCAGTCTGTGACCTCCCTCAGGAGGCCTCCATCAGCCGGGCCAGGTAAAACATCACTTCTGAAAGCTGTCCCTTCTCCTGACTCCCCAGACATGAAAACAGGGCCCTCAAGAGGAGATGGGGATGTTTTGCTGAGGGATAGATCAGGGCTGGGGTTACAAGGAAAGAAGAAGGGCAGTGCCACTCCCATCTGAGCCCACAGGGATAGAAATGAACCAGGGGAGCTGGGACATGAGCTAAGATAAGGTGCCATCTCATATCTCTATACATCAGCCAGCACAGCTGGGGATAAGTGATCCCACTCACAAGGAGGAAGACACATAGGGACCCATGGCCCGCAGAACACAAAATGGTGTACGTTGTGTTTTAGGGCTGAATAGACCAAACTGATGCTGTCTGGAAAGCTATACAGATGCGGTGGGGGTGCTTGGAGCTAGACATGCTTCTCAGCTGTTGGGAATCCTCTCCCACCAGGAGACTTAGGGCAAGGCACTCATGTCTCTCTCTCTCTTGTCTCCCTTCAGCTCTATGCTGAACGAGGCCAACACTTCATCTACAATATCCTGTGACAGCCCCCTGGGCCTCCGGCAGGACGAGGAGCAGGAATCCGATGCACAGCCAGGCTGCCAGGAGCTGACCACAGGGCACCAAGAGGTGGAGGAGAGCTTCCTGTAGGCAGAGCTGGGCTGACCCTGCATCTCCCTATGGAGCGGCCAGCTGAGGGGCTGACCCAGATGTCACAAGAGCCATGCTCTGTGTCTGTACACCGGGACACCCCTGCCTGCCCCAGCATCCCTCCTTCCCTCCAGTCTCCCAGCTTTGGGTGGGGAATTGAAGACTTTTCCCCATTGCCTTCCCCTTTCCCCTTACAAAGAGGTGGCTCAATGCTAGCAACCTTCCAGATCACTGCCACATCCTCCTCAGTGATGAAACCACTGCAGGAGGGAGACATCTCACAGACCAACACCTTCTTTTCAAGTGGAAGACGTGGGTTGGTTCTTCACAAGGGACACCACTTTCTGCGTTACTATGATGATGCTCCAGCCTCTTCCCCCTCCATGGCAATGAGTTTCATCTCCTCTGCACCAGCACTTCTCTAATGGTCTCAGCACCAGCCACACTGTGGTTCTGTGAAATGCCAACGGGATGGATGATGTGCCTGGAGTCTCTTGCTGGGGTGCAGAGAACCTGTAACACCAGCCTTCAGCTGCTGGAGATCAAGAGTACCTTGGGTAGATGCTCCTCCAAGCACAGCCAAGTCCTGGAGAGAATAGTCAGCGTCTCAGATACCAAATCACCATCTTCCCTTCTTGACAGCTCTTCTGTGGTGGAAAGAGCGTCACAAGCACTACAGGTACCCATGGTTCTGGGGCACAGCTCTGCACCCATCTAGAGGGGTTGTCACACCCTGAAGCCTTTTGTGCCCTATATGGCATCAGTAGCCCTAGGGGCATGCCAGGAACACAAAATGCTCTCACAATGACTCTGTTGTAGCAGAGAGGGCAGTCCAGTGTTGTTGTGTTGTCTGTGTGGACACTAAGCTAATTATTCTCTATTGAAGATTTAAAGGGAACAAATATATTAATCCACTAGCCAGGGCCAGTATAAGAAGCAATATGGCTACTCATTAATCTACTGCCACAAAGCCCAGCTCATCTGCTGGGAAATCATATAACCCTGCCAGCTGCAAAATGTTTGTGCCTTACCTTTGGGAAGCAAGTGATCCCTTTTGATAGACTGTTCACTCAAACACCCTTTCTCAGGATGGGAGGTCTCATCATTCCCTCCTGAGTCATAGCGAGACTATGGGGAGCAATAAAGATGCCGGAACACCAACCCAGGGATATCTTAAAAGAGAGATAGGGAAAGAGACTGAGATATGTTTGGTCACAGTTGAACTGGATCTCACACCCTGCCTCTTTCTGGGAGCCAGACACAGCCACTTGCTGGGCTGTGGATGAAGTGCCATGGGGAACCAAGCAGAGCAGGAGGAATCAGGAAGGATTCCTCCCTCTTGGAGAGTGCTTTGAAGAATATAAAGGCAGAGACCTTCCTCCTGCTTCTCACCTCCTTCCTCGCAGGCAGGCCTGGGATTAATGCTCTCAGCAGGCACTTGAATGAGGAGACTCAAAGTAGGAGGAACACCAGGCTTTTCAAACCTCTTTCAGAGATGAAAGCTGGGCCCCAAAAAGCAGGTCTGACACCATAGAAACTGGCAGGGCTTTTTCTTGCACAGAGCTCTGCTCGCTGCATGCCCCCACTCCCATTAACCCCTCCATTTATGCGCCTCTGTGCATGCAGAAGCTTCATGGGCAGCTTTACAGATTCAGAAGTTCTCTCAGCATCTTGCTGGGCTTCTGCCACCTCAGAGCCGCTGAGATTTCTTTTTACTTCAACATAGGAAACTTCTGCCAGAAACCCCCAGCAAAAGAAACAGCTTCTGTTTTAAGTTGTCTATCGTTGCAATGCTGCCATTTGTGCAGCTAAAAAAGGAGTAGGTGTTTTGTGGGCTGATGTCCCTGCTAAGATGTGAACATAAGGAATAGCACTTTTATTGGCAGCCGGTGGAGTGTATTTTCAGCTCATGTGGTCAGATTCCCCACCATCCGTAGGAAACACACTGTGAATAACAACTGTTTTTCCATGCTCTGTTCCTCGTGCTTGTAATGAAGGAACCATCTTCTGTGGCTACAGTTCATGAAATGATCCTGACCGCAGAGATCAGATCCTTAGGGCCAGACCACTTTGTGTAAGGTGCTTAGTAAGATCTGTGTCACTGCAACTTGAGCCCGTAGGACGGCACATCAGATCATCCTAATAGCCCCTGTCTGCACCAGCTCTGTTTTAATTTGTCGTTCCCTATTAAAGGTGACCAGAAGTACCCAGTACTCCAGGTGAGGTCAAATCTAGACCTCACATAGGGCATTAATAGTTCTGGTCTGTACTGGATTTGGCTTGCCTGGTGTAGCTGTGGGTAATGTCGGCCTTTTCCCAGCCACAACATACTGGCTGTTTGCAGTCATCCTCTGACCAGTCCATGCACCTACGTCTTTCTGCTCCTCCAGCATTTCTAGCCCATCTACTCCCCGCTGTTCCAGACATTGGGTCATCAGCACATTTTGTTAACAAACTGTTATTTTTGGGCTGGACTGACTAATAAAAATATTGAATACTTGTAGCATCCAGAGCAACACTAGAGAGCTGCTTTTACTACCTCTGTCCAGCCCAAAGGTTGCCCCATCAGTTAACCCTTTCTCATCCTCCCTTTGGTCATTTACTTATTTACTTCACAAATCCCATACTAAACTCCACCTCGTACAGATTAATTATTAATTAAATTAGTAATTTCCCACTATCAAATAATTTCCACCATGCTGAAAGAGGAGATCTACGTCTTCTCCTTGCTGGGGGAACTCAGGTATCCTGTCCTATCAGCTGGGCATTGACCTTGGATGCCTATGGCATTTTGTCCCATTTGTAGATGTACTGCAACTATTATTTCCATCAAAACCTGTCGTGGCTGCTGACATGGTGCTAACTCCCCTCCATCTTCATTCTTAAAGCAGGTACGCCAGACTCTTTGCAAAATAGTGCAATTCTCCAGAGAGATAGGACCAAATATTTGCCTTTGGCCAAGTCTTGCACTTTGTGGTACTTCCCTGTCCCTGCTCAACTCTTTCCATCATCACCTAGGGCATGCACACTGGCTGCAGCGAGCAGATCTCTACCAGGCTGGCAGTGGGCAAAACCAAAATCTTTTGCTAAGCATCCCTGTGACTCTCTTCTAAGTGAAGGCTTGGTAAAGCTGAGGCTTACAGCAGTCCCCAGACGAGCGCTCTCTGCTGCCGACATTCCAGTCCCCACATGTTCCAAAGGGTGAGGACCAGGAGAAGCGGTCGCCTGTTCTGCACCCATCAGTTTTGCAGCTGTAATTTCCCCGGTGAGGCTCCAAAGGGAATCAGTCCCTCTGGGTTTCTAGTTTCAATGATCAGCATTTTTATTTTGAGTGTGATTTCATGTTTAGAGGTGGACCCAAACTGACCCCCACAAAAGGGACACATCTTGCCACAGCTTGGGCCCATCTCTCGTGCAATATATTTCATGCGTAGATTGTATTTTACTCTGCAGCTGTCACATCGTTATCAGCACCAGTGTATACATAATCCTACTGCCAGTCACTATTTCATACATACTACATGTATCCCAGAAACTAATGTGACACTTTGTTGTCTCCTTCCACGTGTAAGATGCTTCTCAGACTGTGTGCACAGGTTTTAACCCTCTTGTCCTTCTTGGTTTGAGCGTGTTATCATGTTTTTAAGCGCGAGTGTCACGTTTAGTGTTTGTTTGTGTCATGTAAAGAAACGTAGAGCACAGCGGACTTTACTCGTAACTGAATTGTCTCTGTTCACCTGCCAAGGGCACCGTGGTGGGGTCCCACGGGGACCGGAGGCAGAAGCGCAGTGCAGATGTGCAGCCAGGAGGAAGTCAGCCAGAAGTGAGAAACGGCTCTTCCCCTTCTTCCCACTCAGGGCTCCGGGCTGGGGGAGAGCCAGCACCACACGTACAGGGTACTGAGGGTTTTGGCTGGGGGGAATGCAGGGAGTGAAGATTGGCAGATCTGGAGAGGGGGATTTCACAGATGTCTCCTTATGGGGGCTCCTTCTAAACTGAAATCTCAGCTGATGTGCTAAGGAGGCAAACCCAGTCCAGGTTTTGGAGGCACATAAGCATGAGGAAGGGCTCTGGTTGAGCTCAGCACTTAGCTCAGGTCCCAGGATCTTGTGGCCAGTTCACAATTTAAACCACACAGACCAAGGGAGAGTCCTTGATTGCCAAGCCGGCTCTGGGGGGTGCAGACACAGCCTGGCTGTGCTCCCACTCGGGAAGTATGAAGGTTGTTGCCCTGGGACATGCCAAGATGGATCCAGTTGGCTTTGGCAAGGGCAGGGGAACTGCTCCAGTGTGGCTGCATCGGCACTTTGGAGAGATGACTTTTGTAGGGGTGGTAGGAGGCAGGGAAGCCAGCTCATGCTGGGAGGCTGCAGTGTCCCATCAACCCTGTCCTTTCCTCCTCATGGGTTGCACCAGAACTGCAGAGCTTGCCCAAATCCTGCCCTCTCCCCCTCCTGCTGCACTGGCTTGTTGGCATCGCGCTGTTGCTCTGCAGCATCTCTGAACAGAAGCAACATCTGCCTCCGTGCTGTCTGTCAGAAACCATCCCGAGGGCAAAGACAGAAACAGAGTTCAGACTAAGGTACCAAAGAGTTAACATTTTCTAGGTTTACAGATATATTTGTAGGGTTTGTACTATGTCACATGTATAGCCATGAGATACTATTTTTATGCTGTAAACTTTTACAAATACATTTTTAAAGAAAGAGTTTAAAATAAAGGTGTTTTTCTTTTTGCAAAGTTCCATCTCTTCCTTTTGTGTGCCTGCTTTTGGTTGCTCCCACTCAGATGGGGATGGGAATACAGCTTAACCATGTGGTGGGTGAAGGCTAAGCACGTTAATACGCTGTGCATGACCCCAGCGCTTAGCAAAAGCCAAGCTGGGAGCCAGGCAGAGAGAAGCACAGCAAGGCTACAGCTGAGCCCTGGCACATGGTAAGGAAAAGGGGTTGCAAATAGGGAAAGATCTGCCCTGTCACGTTGGTAACTGGCCAGTTTGTGGACCCCGTTGCACTGGGAGGAGATGGGTAGAGGGAAGAACACAGAAAGGAGCTCCCATTTGTATCCTCTGTGCCTGAGGTTTGGGCCAGCAGCACCAAACAAAGGGTTGATGTGCTCCTTGGGATCATTGCTGGGTCTGTGCTCAGATCAGGGTAGGGGTGCAGGAGATGCCAGGCTGAGCAGTGCTGGGCTGAAGGAGCTGGGGGACAGCACAGTACTGTTTGTTAGTTTTTCCCCATAGTTTAATAGCTCAGGGTGATGGGAGAGACTTGGAAGCAGCAATGGGACAGGGCAGCAGCAGCCACGCTGCAGTGCACAGTGTATCCCCATGGGATGAGGAATTCACTGATACCCTTTAAGGATGAACCCCCGAAACACCGGCTCCCCACACTGCTGCTCCTCACCGTCCCTGTGAGACAGGAACCTCCTGAATGCAGCCCAAAGTTCTCTGCTCTCCAGGCTCCAATGGAAATGCTCTCACAGAAAATACCCCCAGGCTGCTGAGGGAGCGTTTGCAGCCAGCTCTAAAGCCTGGGGTTGATGTGAAGAGGGGTTTTCGAGCTGAGGTTCAAATAGATCAGTGCTGACCCTGTTTTGAGGCTGCAGGATGCAGCCCAATGCAAGTCCCCATTGGCAGCAGCTGTGTCTCTCTCTGGAAACCCTTTGGGCACCCAAAGACCAAAGGCACTGGCTGCAGCAGAAGGCAGCTCCACGTCCCTTTTCCATGCTTTTCCTGCCTCTGCTCAGTTTGCCAGAGAGGTTTGGAGGCTCCAGACCAGCTCAGGCCGATTCTCCCCAGATACTCTCTGAGTCACCTGGCAAGGCTCATCCATGACAGGCAGACAGGGCTGAATCAGCAGGGAAACACTCACCTTGTCCCCAGAGGGGCTGCAGGAAAGGCTGCAGGGAGAGCAGGGAGGGGGAATTGGGAGACCTCAGCCCTGAACCCAGCTGGTTCCCACTGCCCGATCCCTGCCTGGCAGGTCTGCTTGTGGAGATGCACTGAGTACACTGAGTATGTACAGGCTGTGACTTGTCACCTGCAGACCCACATCCCCTTGAGATGCAAAAGGCGTCCTCAAAGAGAAGAGTCTGAGAGATTGCTTCCCTTCTCTGCATTAGACCTGTCTGGTTCAGTGCTTGTTCTCACTGGTGAGTCAGTTCTCTCCGAGCTGGCATGTGTTCCTGGAAAAAAGAGTTAAAAAGAAGAAGGAGGGAACCAAACATCCTTTAAAAAGCCCCTTTGGCTCAAAAGGAGGAAAGAATCATCAGGCAGACATCTCCTGTGGCTCCACTGCTCGACAGCCCCCCGGCTCTGGGCAGGAGCCCCCCAGCACACCACACTTCGTGTTCTTCTTCCCACATCCTGCCAGGAAAAAGTGCTGAGAGGAGATCTCCTCTGGCCAAGAGCTGCCTTTCCTCCTCTCTGGACTTGCTCTGGCCCTCCAGCCATCCTCCTGGCCAAACCCAGGAGCTGTCTCCATGCTCGCATGACTCTTAGTCATCCCCAGCACAATCAGCCGTGCTCTCAGCCCTTGGCCCCAGGACTTTGTCTTACTGGAACCTCTCTAACTGCCCTCTTTGGAGAAACCCATTCCCCTCAGTTTGTGGAGACATAAGAGCCCTTCTCCACATGCACCTTTGCATTGCAGGTGCAGGCTCAGCAGCCACCTTTGTGCAGTCATTCTGGATAAGTACATCACTTTCTGCCCATGTTTTAGAGACAGTGTCCCTGCCACCTCCTCACTGATGGGGCTGCAGCTGGGTGCTGCCAAGAGGAGCCTTCCATCAGGACCTTCCTCCTTGTGCTTCCCAGCACTGTCAGGTGCTGACCATAACTTCCCACCCCAGAACTACCATGAACCATCATGAACTTCTGCTGCAGCGCGGGGTTATCAACAGATAGAGCAGAGAGCAAAGGGCACGCTGGGTCTGACTTGATGTGCTAACATCTTGCTGACTTGAGCATCCCTAGGTCAACTGGTTTGCTTCAAGCCTACTGCTTTGGAAGAGGCTCAGGAGAGGGTTAACAAAGTGTTCATTACTGCTCCCAGGTGCCTGGCAGGTTCTTAATTAGGAAACAGCTTTAAAAGGCCTCTTCACCAGCCAGGCAGTATGATGGATGGGACGGGCTCCTGAGGAGGGTTAGTAATTGCTTGAGCCCCAATGGTAATAGGGCTTGCTGCGAGCCCCAGGCTTGGAGGTACTGGGAGAGGAGGAGAGCTGGGTCCTCATGTGTCCCCCCAGCCCTGCTGAGGATAAGGAAGGGTCTGCAGGCTGGACCCAATGTGTCTCCTGGCTGGGGAGGGTGGTGAAGGCAAAGCCTGCAGCTGGCTGGGCTTGATCCTTCCTCTGCATGGTGCTGGTGTGGGGCTTGGAGGTGATCCTGTGTGGCCACAGGAGCCCTCTTTGCACCAGGGGTTGTGCTCTTGGTCAAAGCAAAGTAAGCTGCCCTCTTCACAGGGAGCTGCTCTAGGTTGAACCATCTCTGTGGGCCTGTTGTGAGGGTGATGGCCATGCTCCTGTGTGAGTCTTCAGGACCTGAAGCCAGCAAGATCCACCAGGCCTAAGGTAAAATGGAGTCTCCCCATCAAGGCAGGTCCCAGGCAGGGTTTTGTGTCCCAAGAGTACAGAACTCCCTGGGGGTTTGGGTGGCAATAGCCAGGGCTCATTGGCACGGTCCTAAACCCTGGTGTGGTGCAGTGGTCCCTGGGGCTGAACCCCAGTCTGAGGCATTGGGGTGACCCTAACAGCTGTGAGGGGACCAGAGTGGGGTGCGTGCCTGGCCCCACCTCTGTGCGGGGGCTCGTCCCGTTTGACGTCCCAAAGCTCTGCTTGTTTTGTATTTTTCCCCTCCTGTTTCAAAAACAAACAAAAAAAAAGGGAATTTCTTCACTTGCGGTCTCTCAGAAAGGAGAAGCTCCCACTGGGGACGGAGCTGCTGCTCGAGAGGATCCTGCAACACATCCCTGCTCTGCACTGGGGGCACCGTGCTCCCTAGGGACATGGGTCCTGCTCTCCTGCTGCTGCTCGCCACAGCCAGCACCTGGCACGGTAGGTCCATTGGCACCCAAAGCATCCCGTTGTCTCCATGCTACCCTGGGGCAGTTTGGGGGTGTAATGAGGGTTGTCTGGTGTGGGTGCTCCATCCCTCAGGTGAGGAGGGGTGACAGCCACAGTGGTGCTGGGGACCGGGCAATGCTGAGCTTGAACTAACAGGCACAAAGCTGAGCCCCCAGTTGTGTCCACCAAAAGCTTGCTGTGGGTTGGGAGGGTCCCTGCTTCTGGAGGCTGCTGCATGAAGCAGCCGCTGCTGCTGTAGACAGGTTCAAGGAGCCTTGGAATTCATAGGGAGCAGGAAGGAGAACATTTCTTCTCCATGGCATCGCATGGAGAGACACCAGCTTGGCATTTAGTGCAGACTGAGCTTAGCAGCTTCCCGAAGGTCATCCAGAGCTGGTTTGTTATTGTCATTATAGAGGGAGGGCAGTGGTGGAAGGAGGGTGTGTTGTGAAGACTGTGTTGGCTCTGAAGCCCAGCAGTGCTGAGCATGGGTTTGTGGCTGCCTGCAGCACTGCCAGGGTAAGGCCAAGGAGTATGGAAAGGCACACGTAGTATGGGAAGAGCCTTGGGAATGGGGAGAAGGTGAAGGGAGACTTTGCACTGTTTGGCTCTGGGAAGAAGGAGAGGAAGAAGGAGAGGTTCAGCAGAACATGTGTTCTACATCTGAAATAAACCTTTGCCCAAAGGGGTGGGAGCTGAAGGTGCTTGGGCTGCAGTGAAGGAGTCGGAAGTCAGCTTCATCCGCACCTTGGGATGCGCCTTGGGGATGTCTGAGGATTGCTGTTTTCTGGTGGTGCTGGCACACACAACAGGGCTGTGGGGCCGGGATGTGATGGAAACGGAACTTGGGCAGCCAAAAAGGGAAAGGTGAATCTGCCTGGGTTATGAGGCTGCAGAGATTGCCAAGAGGCAGTAACCCATCAACCTCAAGAGTCACTGAGCCTGTTCTGAGGTTTCCAACCAAACAGACAGACCAGTATTACTAATCTTACATCTGAAGTGCTGGCAGCCTCTCAGACCTTGTGTGGCACTTTCCTCTTGAGCTTGCTTAGGGGCACAATGATACTTTGGTGTGAGATTCCCCCCTGGAAGGAGGCATTCGGAGGGGGAAAGTATATCCCGAACCACTTCATTGTTCATGCTTTCACTGATGTTTGCATTCCACTTGTTGCACTGCATGTTTTTTTTTCACTTCAAGTCGTGTGTTTGACGTGGTCAGCTTGTCATGTCTTTTTCCATGCCTGCTCTTCTGGCATCTGGGTTGTGAAGGCTTCAGGGCTTGTAATTCCTTATGTTTATATGACAGCCTGACATAGCAGGCAGAGCCTGATAAGGGTGTTAGACACATGTGTGTCTGAATGCTAGCACTGTTGGCTATCTGCAGCACAAAACTGCATTGTGCCAGGGTTGTCCAAAGCCATTACCTAAAGCTGGAGTCAGAGCCCAGCTTCCTTCTACCTCTTGGATTGCAAATGCAGCTTCTGAGAGTAACCAGGGCTGATGTGATGACTGTCGTGGTATCATACCCATGGGCTCTTGCTGAGGGGAGTGTCAGGGGCTCAAATCCCAGTTTCAGATCAAGCAGAAGAAAGACTTGTAACCTGATCATGTCACATCTGTGCTTTTGGCCATCTTGAGAGGTCTTCCTGGGGTTTCTTTTGTTATTGTGGGTGATTTAAACTTCTGAAATGGAAACCCCTAACACACACACGATGAGCACCCTTTTCCCTGTGCCCTGCCTCATAGATGCTGTGGGTGACTCTGGGGAAGGTGTCCTCAAACAAAGCATTTCCTTACCATCATTGAGTGGAGGGAGCAAGGAGAGCTCATGCGTAGTATGAGTGCCAGGGCCAGACTTTAGCCTAGTTATCCCCCGAGTCAAGTCAAGGTCCTGATGGCTGGTTTCTGTGGTAAGGTTCTCAAGCATCTCTGTTACAGCCTTCCCTTCTTCCTCACCATTTCCAAACCATCGGCAGAGGAAAGTAATGTTTTGGCTGGCATGGGAGAGGCAGGGATGGAGCCTGCAGCTGTAACTGGAGGTCACGGTTACACAACCCAAGTGTGGTAAAACCACTGGCCAGCAGTTCCTGGCAGTGCTGCGGAAGCTGCTGGGGAGCAGCAGAGACATCCTTGGGCTTCATGAAAGATTGCACTTTGGTCAGCAGGGAGAGAGCCTGCCCAGCAGCACTGCTTCCCCATTCTGGATAAGGACCTGCTGGTCTGGCTTATCCCCAGCACACACAAAGGAGCGGATGCTTGGGTGCCCCTCACCTGTATTCAGTGTCTCTGCCCTGCCTGCTCTCACTGCACTTGTGTGGTGGTTGTGCTATTGACAGGAGCCTCCAGCGACAGCCTGAAGGCTGCTGGCTTCTTCACTGTTATACAGAGCAGCTACCTTGACCTTTTTCTGGCCACAGTATCTCAGTGGAGGACGGTGAAAACAAGGATGCGGAGTGATGTGACTCTTGTTTTTCCTGTCCTCCTGGTGTGGCCAAGCCAAGGACCAGTTAGAATGTGGTCTCTCCTCCCTGAGCCAGTTTGAATGTAGCTGTGCGTCAGAGAGCTTGTGTACCCCATCAAATGATGCTGAAGCCTTGGATGAGGAGGGATAGCTGAAGCAGAAAGTAGGGATAAGCATCCAATGACAGTTAAAGCAACAGAAATGTGTCAAGGTCTGCTAGAAAACACACTAAAAAAGGGAGGAACCTTGTACCTCATGTATGTGGAAAATGTGATTTTTGTGAAGGATTCTGGGATATGTTTTTCTCCCCTTTGGGAATAAATGAGGCTTTTCCTCTTTCCACAGAAAGATAAAGGCATCACGCACGCAAACCCAAGCAAAAAAACACCCCAACAGATAAAGTGTCAAATATTCCGTGCTCTGAACCTCCGTGTCCTCTGCTGTTTCCCACAGGAGCAGTCAAGTTGATCCAGGCCTTGTCTGGGTTTCCCCTGGACAACTGTATCATCGTCATGGACCAGTAACACTCTCCAGGGCCTTGAGTCTCATGTTCTCAACCCGTTGTTGCATGGAGGGAAGCATCCATCTAAGACTGCTTAAATGATGCTCTTGGGCTCTTATGGATGGGCTCTGATGTTACAGCCCTGAGCACAGCTGGAAGCACAGGGCACATCTGTACCCTGGACATAGTCTTGTTCACCACATGAGCTGTGAGCAGGGGTGGATGCTGCTTCTGCTGATGTGTTACAGGGACAGTGTCTAAGGCAGCACCAGAGAATGGACTTGCTTTAAACTGTCTTTGCTACCCATGACCATAGGAGCTTTCTCTTCCCTCATCCCTGCAACAAGGGCTGTCATATCTGGCCACTATTCCCTTTCCTTTGAAGGAACATATGTTATATATATATATATATACATATATGTAGCTGGATTAATGATGTCATTATAGGGTGCTTTTCCCTCTCCCACCTCCTGATGAGTTCATTCAGACTTCAGACCGTTCAACTAAAGAGCTCCTGTGAGTTCAGAACAGTCTGCTGCAGTTTAACCATCACAAGGCCAAACCCAACCCCTGTTTCTGTTGCCACCTTCCCGAGGAGCACAGCCTGCAGTGACCTCTGCAAAGAGCATCACATTGATGAACTGGGCAATTACCTTTATACTTAGTGTTATTTGAACCTCTGTGTGTGTGTCCCTTTAAGCTGTTAGCGACTGGGAGGAAAAGCAGAAGTGGGAGAATAGCCCTGGATAGGGGCTGGAGGGGGGTGCGGAGCCCCCCGAGCACAGATAGCCCTTTGCAATGTGTTTCCTGTCCTCCCAAAGGCCTGCTGTGGGGGTGGCAGTACCACTGCTTCCCCAGCCCCACGGCACTGATTCATTTCTCACTTCCCCCCACCCTAAATATAGGTGGTGACTCAAAGAACTCGCTGACACGGCAAAACAGGGAAAGAATATTTCCCCCTGACACTAAAGGCTGGAGTGGGACCCTGGTTCCCCTTTATTCAGCCAGCAGAGAAGCCATCTTCAACATAGAGATGGCACTGGAAACCCAGATGGGCTGCGATGTCACTGTTCTTAGACGCTTATCTACAGCTGTAGCCATGGGCTTTCATGAGCTGTTCAGCTTGCCTGTGCCTCAGTTTCTCACACATACTATACTATACATATACTATACTATACTATAAAAAGTATATAACAATAATGCTGACTCACTTTGTAATGTTTTGATGGTATCTGGGAGGAGAATGCATTGTGTGATTCCATGACAAGGCATAAGTTGGTGTCCATCAAAATCTAGTACCTGGTAACTGAAAAAGCAGTGAAAGCTCCTGCTCTGCATAAGCTTTTCAGGTCTGTTTGAGTTCATCACAGCAACAGAGAGCCCCCTCTACTAGACCTTCCCTAAACTTCACCAAATGGTGCTATGGGCTAACCCAGTTCATTTAGTAACTCCAGCTTTGTCACAAAAGGAAAACTCTTGTAAGATGAGGTGAAACCCAACAGCAATAATTCACCAGCTAGCATCAGACCTTATCAGCTCCAGATGATCGATTTTCCTGTCCCAGTACTCAAAATATTCACATGTGGGGTTTTCTGTCTTCCCTGAATTCATTCCTTGGAGTATCAGCTGTGTCTGTCTGGTGGATAGAGAATTCTGAATCCCGAGCTCAGCCTCCTCCCGATGCTGAGCTACTCCATACTCAGCAGTGTGAACTCCTGCAGAGCATCTTTAAGGACCATTTTTGCATCCTCACTCTCTCTTTTTCCTTTGTAGGCTCAGCATCCCTGGTGATCAGTCCTGACGTCCCTGCTCTGGTTGTCAGCACAGGTGATCCAGTCACCTTGCACTGCACAGGAAAGTCCAAAGTTGAATGGCGAACTAAAAAGGATGTATTCAGCAATGACACCAGTAGCACACTTAGCATTCCCAAGACCACATACAGGGATACAGGCACCTACGTGTGTGCTTACGTCAACAGCAGCGACAAGAGCATTGCAACTGTGCATCTGTTTGTGCGAGGTAACCATGCTTCCCTCTTCCCACCTATGCCTCCTTCCAGGGTTCATGGCCATTACACAGCTCCTTCCTATGGCTGCAGTTGTGTGTGTGTTTGGGGACCAGTACAGACTCCTTGTGGGGCAGTGGCTCACCCACAACCGTGTAAACCCACATAAAATGGGGCATGGGGCTGAAGCACTGGGATACAGAACTGAATCTCCTGCATGTGTGAGAATGGCCGGAACCACTCTCTCCATTTAACTTGGCTTTCCTTCCCAAAAAAACATGATGAAAGTCTGTTTGGTGGTGTTTCGAGCAGTGAGATCTGGAAATCAGAGACCATATTAACAGTACCCTGGATAAGGGAGTGAATCACATCCTTACAACATGATCTGAAACCCAAATATTCTTTTACCCCAGAAGAACTTGTACTGTGATAGCTCCATCACTTGAGTTGACCTCTTCCCTTGTACCAGAGGTTCTACCCTGGGCAGGGAAGATGGAGGTCTGATAACTGAAACTAACACCATGGTGAAAAGTTTAATTAGAAGTAAGCATACTTCCCAGGCTCTCTTGCCTGTGTGCATTTGTGGGTTGGTTGCTGTGCTTTCCTCAAACGCGTTGGCTGAAATTGGGCTTGTCGTGTGGGTTTTTGGAGGCTGAGTCAGGCAGGCTTTGAGCAGGGCTGCCCCAGCGTCGAACTCCCACTGGGCAGCAGTGCTGGAGACTTGCCTTTGCTGGGATGTGTTTCTGATGCATTTTCTGATCCCATTCCTTGGCCGACTTTGCCTCCTCCACAGATCCCAATAACGTGTGGAACACCCTGGCTTTCCGGGTCGGTGTCACCAGAGGTGGTAATGCTGAGCTGCCCTGTCTCATCACTGCCCCCGAGTATGGATCCAGTGTGACTCTGATAATGGATGGCAGCTCTCATCTCCCACCCGGGACCAACTATTCTTTCAGTGCCGAGAAAGGAATGACACTGTACAATGTGCAAAGCAAGCAGAAGGGCTTTTACAGATGCCAAGCAGTGATAAATGGAAAAATTGAGAAGTCGCCAAGAATAAGACTGCTTGTGGAAGAAGGTAAAGGCTTGGGGTTGCTGGTGTCCTCAGGGAGACATCAACAGCCAAGCTGGCCACAGCAGATAGTTAAGGAAAAGCTCCTCACCAGTGGAAGGAAAGACCTGATCCTGCAGTCTTTAAAGGGTATTTTTTGGAGGCAAAATTCCATCAGCTCCTGGCAAATTACCGGCAGTGTTAAAATCTTTACCAGCACTATCTCAGAACAGAGGAAAAAATCCACCAATCTCCCTGATGTTCTGCAGGTACTCAGGCTCTGATGTTCAGGACATACCCATGGCAGAAGGTTCCTCTTCCCTTTCAACCCACAGTACTGACTGCTGTGCTCTCCTCTACCCATACTACTCCCCATAGACACATGCACTGAAGGAGTGAGGATTGTTAGGGAAGGAGAAGGCTAGGGAAGGTAAAGAGACTGGAGAGGATGGAAAGGAAAAGACAGCCAGGCCCTAGGGAGTCTCCAAAGCACTTGAAGTCTCTGGACCAGCTGACATTGACTCTTTCCATGCTTGCCTTTGTGTAGCTCTGGAGAAGCCTGTATCAGTGATGATGGACCCTATAGACCACGTGCGAATTGTGGGTGAACCTTTCAAAGTC
>JBCJKH010045261.1:0-10810 GCA_039877255.1 Loriculus beryllinus | reverse complement strand
AAGTCACTTGCAGAATAACATCTCCTTCCCACAAGTACGATGTCAGATGGGTGACGGCAGCAAAGAACGTAAGTTGTGGAGCCTTAAGGGGAAATAGGGCTTTCCTGGAGACTGGGAAATGTAAGAACTACCCAGAGCCAAGTCACCTGCCCAGCCAAAGCAGCTATTCAAGCAGGCTGTAGAAATATGAATATGAACATGTCATCACTTCCTTGGGGTGACACAGGGTTAGGAAATACCTGCCCATTGTCAGGATCTTGCTGCAAAAGAGAAGGGAAGTGTATTGTCTCAGGTGAGTTTATTTAGCAGGAGCCACAGTACCTACTAAGGCAACACTTCTCCACTTTATAAGCCAGGGCTTACGAAGCAGCAAACATGTTCAGGATATCCAATTCCCCAGAGGAAAAAGATGGGTAATGAAAGGGAATGTGATTCAGATTATCTGTGGTGCTGGCTTTTAACTGCTAGGTGGTCAGATGAAGTTTGTTAGAAGTCCTTATTATACCTGACGTCTTTATTGAGGAGTTGAAATAACGTACAAGATATGTTTGGATCACACAATGTAAGCCCAACTTGCAGTCAAAAGGCTGACAATACCTATTATAACCCGAACTGACGTGGAATGTCTGCCCTGAATACTTCAGTTTAATACGCCTCTTGGTCTCCACCCAAATGGCTTTCACTGGCAGAGGCTCCATAACCAAGCTCAGTTGCCCAGAACAAGAGGGGGTGGATATTTGTGCCATGAATATTCAGTTCCACCTTCTCCCTTCCAAGGCAGTGCCTGATGCTCCCTCCCTGCCTGACAGGTCTCGACAGCTCAGAATCGTAGCTTTGAGAATGAGAACTACTTCATCAGCGACCTCCTGTCCGTTTCAGCAGTGTCCATGGAAGACAGTGGGAAGTACACCTGCATAGCTAACAACTCAGCAGGAGTCAGGAATGCCTCCACAATGCTTCGGGTAGTAGGTGAGCGCCTTGATTCTGCCTCCATCCTGTTCCTAGTTTTGCTGTTAGAAACGTGGTTCTTGCTTGTGCTTGAGAGCTGTGGAGCTGCTACAAAAAGAACTGGTGTTTCTTCCGTGTCTTGAGGGGCAGGAAGTCATGTTTTGGATTCTGGTGAAATATCTGAAAGCTCTGCTGAGCTTCTGTGTGTTTATAAAGATCTTTAAACCAAAAAGAATGCAGCAAGGTTATGCTGAAGACCAGGAAAGGCTGGCTACAAGGAAGGGCAAACCACATGAGCAGAGTACGGATCTTTGTCTCTTCCAGAAACAGATCCACACAAGAGGATTTGGGTTTTGTACCTCAAGAAGGAAAATTTATCCTTGCAGCTCATAGCTGGGGTTTCCTGATGACCCAAAGTTGCTGCATACCATGATTTAGAAAGGGCTTGGTCTGTTTCCAAGTGAGAAGCCAGCAGTTCAGCCCAGCAGCCTGTCTTCTACAGGTGATCAGGAGATACAGTTTTACCCTCATCACTTACTAGGATATGGCATGTAAAACCTCTTTCCCATTCATTAAGGTTTTCCGGCTCTCCTCAGGCAGGGTGTAATCCAAGCTTCCATCACAGAGCAGCCGCTTACAAGTACTCCTCTGGCAACATGACCTGTGTAATGCCTCATTTAACCCTGCAGTCTCACTGCTGAAGCTGCCCTTTCCTACAACAATCCATTTATGAAGCTTATATGAGTTTATTCCATGTCTCTGGACATGCTTGCTGATGGTCATGCTCTCTTCCATCCTCCAGAGAGAGGTTACGTGTTCCTCACCCCACTGCAAGCCACCAGCCAGGAGGTTGCTTTGGGAGAGAGTCTGATGCTGCAGGTCCAGATTGAGGCTTACCCAAAACTTCTCCACTGGGGCTGGAAGCACACAAACCCCCTGAAGAACACTGAGAGCACCCCACTGCAGGGCCAGATGATCCCTGGAAACAACCGGTACGTGCTTTCTGGCTTATACCCTGGCCATGGCATGTTTCCAACAAGGCTTTCCTTGTGATACAGGCAGGCAGAACACTCTGGATTTAAAGAGGGGAACTGATCTGCCTTTTGGCCTTCTCTTTCCATTATTACGATTAGCAAACCACAGTGAGCAGCTCTGATCAGGTCAAGGAGGACACCACCTCAGTCTAACTTGGCAGCCTTCTCCATAGAAAACCTTGCTGAAGTCAGATCCCATGTGTGTTCTGGTTGCTCAAGTGCACGTTCTCCTTGCAGGAAGAAATTGCAGGGGTGGATGAACAGTACAAATCACTGAATTCCCTTGGGGCTTCTCAGACCTATCCCATGCTCTGAGACGTCTGGAGAGTGTACACATCCAGCAGCACTGTGCACCTGTGTCAAGAGGAGCCATAGAACCTAATGGAGGACACAGGCCTGCTCTCCCAAAGCCACCAGCCAACTGAGGCCAAAAGCAGACCAAAAGAAAGGGAATAATTCCCCTTTCATTTTCTTAG
This sequence comes from Loriculus beryllinus, assembly GCA_039877255.1. Lineage (NCBI taxonomy): Eukaryota > Metazoa > Chordata > Aves > Psittaciformes > Psittacidae > Loriculus > Loriculus beryllinus. The sequence continues at coordinate 8,352 of JBCJKH010045261.1, read as the reverse complement.
AAAACAAAAATAATCCACAAGAGGAACTGCACCACTCAGCAAGAGAATAGCTTTAGGGCAAATTATTTCTTGCACTGGGGTCTGAGAAACAGGCTGGGGCAGAATGGAGTGGGCAGTAGGGACTGTGACTTGCTGGGCTAAGAAATGGAATAACTCATTCTGCCAAAGGCAGGAGGACCAGCATCCTCTGGGCCTTCAAAGGTGATGGTTCAGATGTTAAACTCTTCTTTCTGAGCTTTCACCCACCATAGCCTTTCAGAAATGCTTTGCATTTGATGGCAAAAGATCTTTCCTCTAAGGAAGATCAGACCTTCCCTGCTTCCCCTGCGGAAGTAGTAGCAACAGCTGGGATCAATGCTGGGAAGTGTTCACCCACTCCAGGGCATGGGCAGCAGCAGCATCTCGCTGAGCAAAGACTGTGAGTGCCTGGGTTTCCTCAGAACAGCTTATTCATGGTGTTTATCCTCTCTGTTTGAGCAGGTATAACAACACACTCCTCCTGAACCGCCTGCAGGAAGGAGAAGGAGGTCTCTATATGTTTTATGCCATCAACAATGGAACCAATGCATCAGTTACCTTCAGTATCTCTGTGAAATGTAAGTGCTTTCATTGCTCTTTCATTCTGCTTGCCCTTGAGGCTGCTGCCTAGCTGGCAGTAGGTAGGATGGACTACGAGGGTGCTTGCAGCCCAGTGTTCACAGAACACACAGCCCAAACCTACGCATAGCACAGGACTTCCTGGTGGTTTATTGTTGCACACATGAAAAGTAAATTAGAGCACAGAGAATGTGGTCATAGCATTCACTGTTCATGTACCTTCCCCAACAGCTCCTCCAAGGCTCTGCAAAATCAAGGTGGCAGCCAATGACTCCAGCATCCTTCAGTGCATGGCCATCGGCTACCCTGCCCCACGCATCGAGTGGTACCAGTGCCCCATTCACTCTGACAGGTAAGAAATGCCCACGAGACTGAGCACCTCCAAGGTGCAGTTCCCCTTGCTATGCTGACATCCATGGAGCAAGTAATATAGCAGAACCTGTTCAGTTCTGCCCTCCTAAAACGTTTCTGGGGACTGAGGAGTGGGTACTGTTCCTAAAGTCCTGACCCTGAAGAGTTCAGACACCTGTGATTCATGTTCTCCCAATGCTTTTCTGAGGAGCATGTGGATTCCTTGGAAAAGTGCCCTGGTGTATGCTGCTGTAGAGCTACATCCTGGCTGGCCCTAGTCATCTTTCTGGGGCCTCCACACGTCTGAAGCTCCACAGAGCACAGGATTACTGAGCTACAGTGTGATGGAGGCAACAGCAGCTGCCTGTTCAGGGGTAGCTGTGTCTCACACCTATTCAAGGAGGGAACTGCTGGCAGAACACAGCAGTAGCCACATAAAGGCAGTCAAGGCTCTGTCTATACAGGGCTTTGATGTTAAGTAACAGGTCTTTAACTGAGCCAAGAGTAATAAATCTCACACAACTGCAACCATTAGTTCCCTGTGTCTCCTCCCTAGACTGATACAGGCACCAATTCATTTATGAGCAACTGTGCTGCAAGGAACACTCATTCTCTCCTGCTTGGTATCTCTGCAGATACGAGGACTATAGGCTGCTACTGAATGACTCCAATCCCCAAGTGGTGAACGTGCTGCCCTTCCGAGAGATGGAGGTGGAGAGCAGCATCCCCTTCCAGGAGCTGGGTGCCAACTTCACCTTCTGTTGTATGGCCATTAACAGAGAGGGGAACGCTTCTGACGCATTTCACTCACTCACCATCACCAGTAAGACACAAACTGGTAGCTTGGCAGAGTGGGGAAGGATGTGAGGGCTTTTTGGGGACACATCTTTCAATACGTATGTCCCTATTGTCTTTCATGAGAGGTGGAAGAGATTCCACAACCCCCCTGCCCTCCCAGGAGTGAGGAGACTTTGGCATTTGCCAGTCCTGGGAGCCGTGTGGGAATTGCTGGCTGGGCAAAGGCTGAGCCATGCCATGAACACCTTATAACTGCAGGACCCAGCTCCAGAGTGCAGGAGCTGTTGCCCACTGGAGTCCAGGGGTTGCATCTTTTGATGGGACTGTTCTTGCTGCACAAATCTCAGTCCCCAGTCAGTCTGACCAGTACCTGATGCTGTTTGTGTGGAAATTGGGTGCATGAGGGGAGCCATTGCAGCTTTAAGTTTGGCATCAAGAACCTTTCTCAGATCCCAGCAGCATTTTAGGGCGTCTGTGAGGTCAGTGCTGGGTTGTGTTGTGTACAGGGGAAGCTAAAGTGATCAGCTGAGCAAAATGCTCATAGAGGTACGGTTGAAATAAGAGCATTTAACTCATTCCTGTGTTTTTCTCCTCCAGGAAGTGTCATGGCACCCCCAAACAAACTCTTCAGCCCCATTCTCTCCACCTGCATCGGCACATCAGTCCTGCTGCTCCTCCTCCTGCTCTTCCTCCTCTACAAGTACCACCAGGTCAGATTCCCCGTTGTGTAGCAAGGGCTGCCCAGCTTCTGCTGACAGCCACAGGCAGGGAGCATTCATCCTGGAGGCACCAGGCAACTGCCTCCCTCATCTCCATTGCCTCCAACTTCCCCCCAGGTGTTTCCTGCACCGTACCCACTCTGTTCACACCTCTCCAGCCCTGGTCCCTCAGTCTTGTACCCAGAGGTCAATGTGGCTATTTCTTGGTGTCAAAGGTGCTCATTCTGTGCTGTCAGTTGCAGATGGGTTGGGTTTGGTCACCCAAATCCGCAGGCTGAATTACAGAGGGGAAAACAAAAAAGTGGTTTGCAGCTTGCAGCTACTTCTTATTCTCCTCCCTGCTTTATGCAACGTTGTCTTTATGGGGGAACAGGATGATGTTAGAAGGCGTTTGTCTCCAGGAAGACTTGGTCACTATTTTTATACGCAAGCCTGCCCCATTTTCTCTGCAAGACTCATTTGCAGCATTTAGAATCTTCTGGTTGTTTCCATAAACTGTACCCATCAACAGCCACCCCTGCTCCATCAGTGGGTGACAACCTCCTGGTTCTCAGCTCTCCCTTTTGGCACCCTTCCTTTCACAGCCTATCAAGGCTGTGGATTTCACAGCAAAGTTCTGGTGCTGGTTGTCAGAAGATCCAATAGAGCCCTCTCCCAAACACCTACAGCTTTGCAGGCAGAGCTGTATTAGGCCCATAGTCCAGAGACACGAAAGGTGCATTGATGTGCAAGTAGCTCTGAAGAATAGCTTTTAGGAAGGTTTTGCAAGCCCAAGAGAAGCAAGATGTGTTTATAATCAACCTTGCCTATCTCAGCCATTAGCTTCTTTAGCCATGGCTGATTGCTGCAGTGCTGTAGGTGAATCACGGAGCAGAAAGCAGCAATGCTCACCCTCTGGGAGCAGACAACAGCAAATGCACTGAGTGCATGTGGCATCTCTTATAAGGGACCTCCACCAGACACTGCTGCTTGGAGCATCTTGTCTGAGCCTTTTTCAGCAGCCTGCATGGGCGAGGATGTTCAGCTCTCAGGCAAAGAAAATAGAAGCAATGTGGGGGAGAAAACAAGCAGATGCTTTGCATCAAAACTGCAGATCTGTATGATTCAGTTATGGTCCCTTCTGCCTGTGCTAACGCAGCTTTGAGCATCTCCTCATACACTGCATCCTTCTCTGCAACTATGTGGAAGTGGTGAGGAGAAGCACTCCAGTACACACCTCCTGGTAGCTGAGACCTGAGGGTCTCCATCACAGCCATGGTCATTCCACACTGTGTCTTCCTTGATGGATCTGAGACTGCCTTTACCACACTGGTGCTTGCCTGTCTCCTTGAACAAAGGCCACGCACACAAAGCTATTTCACTGTCTGTATTTGTATTTGTGCTCCAGCCTAGCTCCTGAACCTTCTCAACGCAAAAAACAACCCGCAGCACAAGCTCTGTTCACAGGCTTCATCCAGCACTGCATCTCTCTCTCTTGCTGGGTTATTTCTGCCATGAGATTCACAGAAAAGAGAAGAAAATCTGACTTCTCTTTGCTTATTTCTTTATTCCCCTGTAAGGGAGGTGGGGCTGGGGCAGCCCCACTGTTCTGCTGCTCTCAGCAGCACAGGGTATCAGGGAAGGGGACCCAGTGTGAACATCTCCCTCCAGTGCCAGCTGGGCACTGCCAGACACTGGCCTGCTGGAACATTGCTGGTCCCAGCTCTGCCATCCCAAGTGAGGGCATGGGGCTACTTTGAGTAAGAGGCTAGAGAGCCTCCTGCAACCATGGGTCATGACTTGAAGGGGCTTTGGAACAGCAAAGGGGCCAGGAAGACCCTGTCTCACTTAGTCCAGGTTCAAAGCAAGAAGTCTTTGATGGGCTGGAGCCTGTCTTCCCTCTGTGCCTGCGAGTGAGAGCTGGGACTGGGGAGCCCCCGGGACTTGAGGAGCACTGGATAACTGGAGTTCCTTCCTTACAGAAACCAAAGTACCAGGTGCGGTGGAAGATCATTGAGGCCTGTGAAGGGAATAACTACATCTTTATCGATCCCACTCAGCTCCCATACAATGAGAAGTGGGAGTTCCCCAGGAATAACCTCCAGTTTGGTAAGAAACTTTCCTCACTGCTTGCCTGGTGGTGTGCAGCTCATCACAGAGCTGAAATGGACCAAGAGACAGAGCCAAAACATCTGGGCAGTATCCAAAGCTGCATACGGGCATTACAGCAACATCCTTAACCAGGCGTTGCTGCCCTCTTCCACAGAGGGTGGCAAATCTTAGGGTACAACCTCTCTCTATTGCTCTGGGGAAGGTTGAGAGGATCATGTCCCTCCTCTGGTATAGAGCTGGTGAACCCATGGTTGGACATGGCCTCTTTCCTGCCCTCTTTGCTCACAGCAGAGCTCCCCTCAGATGTTAACCAGCTCCTGACTAAGAGATGTGTCATCTTGTCTGGGCTCAGCAGGAATCCCCTCCCACCAGACATCCTCCTCAAGGCTCATGCAGGACAACTGCTCAATCTTTTTCTATAAAGCATCTCGTAAGCACATATTTTATTCCCTTTGCAGGAAAAACTCTTGGAGCAGGAGCCTTTGGAAAAGTGGTAGAAGCCACTGCTTTTGGGCTGGGCAAAGAAGATTCTGTCCTCAAAGTGGCTGTGAAGATGCTAAAGTGTAAGCCCAGAGCAACCTGCAAAGGCTGAAAATCCCCCATATCCTTTGGGCAGGAGGCAGTGTGTGCTCACCATGTGTTGGTGCGCCTACTTCTGTTGGATGTTCCTGTGACAAGTACTGGTGTTGGAATCACACTGCTTTCATCCTTGGAGACATGCATGGCCAAAGGCACAGGGGATGCAATTTCCTCTGAGTGTGTCTCCTCCTTTTGTTCCGTACCTGTGTCTACACCTTTTTCTGTCCTCTCCCTTCATTTCCTCCTTGCTCCTTCCTCCCTTCTTCACAGCCATTCCTCTCTTGTCTTGCAGCATCAGCAGACACGGACGAGCAGGAGGCTCTCATGTCTGAGCTGAAGATCATGAGTCACTTGGGACACCATGAGAACATTGTCAACCTGCTGGGAGCATGTACCTATGGAGGTAGGATTACAGGGCTTCTACAGCCCTGCTTCCCCATGGACACCTCCCATTGCCTGCCCCTCTGAGGCTCTTCTCTCTCCTCATCTTGCAACAGAGAGCTGATGATCTTGGCATTGTTTTTTGAACGTATAACTGTGCAAGGGCCCGTTTCCAGATGTGCTCATGTGCAATATGGGTTCTGCTGCCCTGCCAGGGAAAGCAGTTTCCAGAACAGGCCACAGTAACATCAATTCTTAATTAACCCTTCCTGCCACCCTCCCAGGCCCAATCCTCGTCATCACCGAGTACTGTCGCTATGGAGATCTGCTGAATTTCCTCCGGAAGAAGGCTGAATCCATCATTATCCAGGATTCTGCACTGGACATCTCTTTAGATAGTGCTGCTGACTACAAAAACATTGACCTAGAGAAGAAATACATCCGGAGGTAAGAGCAGAGTTCAGGTGGCCACAGGACTGGGTACTTGCTGGGAGAAGTGTGCTGGGGAAAGACCAAGGCCAAAGCTTTGGGGACTTGCAGAACACCAGGATGTAAAAGCCACTGGGATTGTGTGTGTTTAGATCTGGTTACACACCCAAGTTTTTCCGTGTTTGACAGCAGTCATTGAATATCCCAGAATAAACACATATTTCAATCCAGGCTGTCCTCCCAATCTGGAATCAGAACTTTCTGGCTTCCTGCACTTTTGGGCACATGGGTTTTATAAGACAAGAAGCTGAGCACTCCCCATCAGCTAAGGGCAGCCCCTTGACAAAAGGGTAGCAGTATTTGGACCCTCACACCACAAGGCATCTCGATCCCCTTTCTGAATTGGCCTCAACACTGGCTTTCCCTTCATCCGCAAGCCCCAGGCTAAGCAACTTCCCGCAGGCAGTGATGTGGTTTCTTCTCTCAGTGGATGTGAAGGGCAGAAGGTACTGCTGGAGGGTTGCTAACGGCCTGCCTCCATCTCTCTTGCTTCTGGCTCAGTGACAGTGGCTTTTCGAGCCAGGGTTTGGAAATGTATGTTGAAATGAAGCCTGTGTCGTCATCATCGTCTTCAGCATCATCAGATTCTGTGCAAGGCAGGGGTGAGTTAAAGGTTCACTTCTGAGTTTCCATGATTGCTTTATCCTGGCCCCACCCCATGTGGTTTACCCTGGGGAGCCAGAGCACAGCACGGCTTTTGGTACTCGCCAGGTTTGCAGCAGTTCTGCAGCTTCACTTTGAATTTCAGGTAAAAGCCCAGAGGAAGAAGATGGAAGCAGGGAGGACCTCCGTCCCCTCAACCTCTCTGACCTCCTGCAGTTCTCCAGCCAAGTGGCCCAGGGCATGGCATTCCTTGCATCAAAGAACGTGAGTGCCAGCAGGACAACTGCTCCCAGCATCCCAACTGGGAAATGCCAGTGCAGGCAGCAGGCATCATCCATCCTTGTCTGCATGGGAGCTGGGATATTTTTGGATGGGGTGGCCAAGCTCAAGCCAACTGCTGCTGGAAATGGGCCTCTGCTCTGTTTGCTGGGCTCAGACATGTTGTGCCGTGGTGTCTGATGTCCCCTTCAGAGCCTTTGTCTCCCACTGGTTACAGGCAGTGTTAAGGATGGGAACCCAGGGCTGTGTGTCCTGCCGGTCTCACCATCTTCTCCCCAGCTTTTGCACGAGGTCAGGAACTTTGTTGTGAAGCTTTCTTGCACTGGCAGCTTCTCCACTGCCCAGGGACAGGGAACCGAAAGTGGCCATTGAGCTGTCTGCCAGAGCTGGCTCATTTGGAGTACTGGAGGGTCACTGTGTGACTGTTTCAGAGATGAGGACACAGTGTCAACAGCCCCTGCTTCTGAGCTTCCTGCCACAGGGATGATGATGGCCGCATGAGTGACCATAGCATGAAATGTTATGTTGCAAAAGCATTGCAGAGCCCGTACTCCCTGTACGTGACACCAGTGCCTATTGCAGGGACTTTCCAAGCAGTACATATTCCCTTTGCTTCTGTTAAGTGTTGTTCCAGTGACAGGCCCTGGACTGTAGGGAATTAGCTGGGACTGCTGGGGGATGTTGGCTGGGTCTCAGTTGTGCTCTCTTCTCTGCAGTGCATCCACCGTGACTTAGCAGCCAGGAATGTGCTCGTATCAGATGGACGGGTAGCCAAGATCTGTGACTTTGGCCTGGCCCGGGATATCATGAATGACTCAAATTATGTTGTAAAAGGCAATGTAAGTAATTGAAATGGGGACAAGAGAAGGTACAGTGCAGTAGGGTGCAGCTGGAGCATGAAGGATGTGGGATAGGGTAAACTGCCAGCTTGTCCCAGGCTGCAGGACTCTCTACTCTTCCAGGCCCGCCTGCCCGTGAAGTGGATGGCTCCAGAGAGCATCTTTGACTGCATTTACACAGTGCAGAGTGATGTGTGGTCTTATGGCATCCTCCTCTGGGAGATCTTCTCCCTCGGTAAGAAAGAAATGAGCTTACAAACCTCTTGTTTTCCATGGCTTTACCATTACCTCAGCAAAAGGGTTTCCAAAGAAATGGATCCTGGATGATTTACTGTAAATCAGAACTCCCTGAAAACAAGTAGCAGTGGCTCAGGCGATGCTTCCAGCTGCCTCTAGCCACCCTATAAGGCTGGAGTGTTACAGGCTCTGATCTGAGAACCACCTCTGCTTCTGTCACTGTCACAGGTAAAAGTCCATATCCTGGCATGGTGGTGAACAGCAAGTTCTACAGCATGGTGAAGCAGGGATACCAGATGGCCAGGCCCGACTTTGCTCCCTTGGAAATGTGAGTGGATGTGCTGAAGTGACACTAGGGGTGACAGGGTCACTGGAGCTGCTTCCTGGAG
>JBCJKH010045260.1:10072-21219 GCA_039877255.1 Loriculus beryllinus | reverse complement strand
ATGAAGGATGCAGGTTGGAGATAAATAAGCAAAAAGCAGACGTCATGTAATACTTAAAGATATCAAGTATGGTTTAGATTTTGTTTTAAATACACCTTAGGGTTTATTAATGACACATAATTTGAGGACTCCAAACTTTTGATTATTTCATTAACAGAAGTATCTGAAATTCAATTCAGTTTAAATAATGCATTTGCTGAGCTAAAATGTACTTTGAGTTGTTTCTGTTTAATATCTAATGTGAAACCAATTTGAACTCTATCAAAAAATCACAGAAGTTTCTCTCTTATTGGTTCACTTATATTTTTCAGCACCTGCCCTGAAAGTTCACACAAAACCCCATATTGCAAATCCAACACTATCTCTTGAAGAGTTAGAAAAGTCTAGAATGGATTCTACATACCTATTCAAATTCCACAAATTCAAATAAATGGTAAATTAATAACTTTCAAAGTATTAGCAGAGTGTGCTTAAAGTTATAATCATCTTAATTCAGAGTTCTGTCAACTAAATTTAAGTCTGGTAAATTAAGCAAACATTTCTTTTTAGTATTTTTTTTCAAAGTTATGTGATGCTATATTTCAACAATGGTGTAGATGCAGATTTTAGTTATAATCTGCCATCAGTAATGACAGTGCTTAATGTTTAGCGTCTCCAGGCTTCTGACTTTGTAAAGCTATGGATATAATGTCATTGAAAATCCAAGTACTTACATAGATGTCTGCAATTAATGTTGAAGGGAATTGGAGATTTATACGTGCCACTGCTATTATCACTAATGGAAATTTCACATGTAAATTGCCATGCATGGAAATAATACGCTTCTTAGTATGCTTTATCTAGAAGTCATCTGTGCAAGTAGTCAATTTAAATCGTAAATTCAGTCCTCTAACACCACGGCAAATATTCCTTTTTAAAAAATCAAGTTACTAATTTTAATGTTAAGAAATGTCTTCTTACTATTTAAATTATTGAAAATTAAAGGCTAGTGTATGCCTGACTGTGACATAACAGCTTCTGTTAATTTCTTGAGATCATGGGCATATACAACTTTAAACACAACACAGCTCTACCCAGAGCTTCCCTGGTGTAGTGGCTCACAGCAAACTGGTATCCAGTGAGAGGCATCAAGAATGGTTGAACGTCAAAGGGTGATTGCTAACCTGTTAGCACCAAAATGAGCCCTTGAACTGGTATGCCTAGGGCATTTCTGTGAGCCTTTTGTGAGGAAAAAGTTGCACCCATTGATCTGAGCTCTTACCAAGGGATATTATTTTCTGTCATCTGGAAGTAGTGTAGGCAATAAAAAGTAAAGAAATCAGATTGTAATGTTCAATGCTATCTGGCATCTGGAAAAAATGTGGATGTCCTTGCAGCTGTGAAGATTATGCAATCCCATGATGGCAGAGATAAAAGTTGGGTCACCCAACTCTCACCATATGGACGTGTTGGTTACCTGAATTAGGCTACTGCTTTGTTACAGTTGCTTTGGCAAGATAAAAGACAAGTTAGTGTATATGCACTGTGCAGCAGGTCACCTGAGATACAGATAATGTGGTTTGAGAGTTTAAGGAGTAAGTTCGAGGCTGTCAAATTGCAGTGCAGGGACAACTGAAGTGGTTGGAAAGCAAACTAAGCCTACAGAGCTGTCTTAAGATGCTTCCATTGGCAAACCTAAGACTGAATTTAACATGGTTGTCAAAAATAGTGTAGATGAAACTATAAGATAAGAAAGAGCTAGGACAATGAACTTCAGAGCTAGGTGTCTAAGAGATCTTAAAAGGAAGGCTCTAGTATCGATTGAGAGTTTGGTTTGCCGTCAATCACAGAACCTTTCAGTATTTTACACAGTGCTGTCTTACCACCAGAAACAGTCCTTGTAGTCCTAACTGGAACCAGGTTCCACAAGGCAAATGCACTCCTGACAATAATATGCATCTGCTTTTTTGGTTCCTTTCAGCACAGTGAGGGCACTTCACTGAGGCTGCGCACAGCCTAGATCAGTGCAATTGTGTATGAGTTGGAGCAGACTATGTTTGATAACCAGCATTGCCTTGAGGTTACTTTATTTAAAATAGGATATTATTTAATATTCTTTGATCAGTTCCCTCTGCCTCAAAGGGAATGCAGAAATCAAAGGTGAGAAGCAAGGTGTTGCTGTGAATCTCAGATATGTTTGCAACTTGCAGTACAGTTGCACTGTTGCTTGCAGAGATAACTACCAGAGCTGAAGGGACCAGGCCAAGTAGTGTTCTTCATCTGGAGCAGTTACCTCAGACATGATTATTCTTGTTCATTGTTATCCACTGTTAGGAAACATTTTCCACTGGATAAAATTTATGCATTATAATGATCTTTAGTCTTCTGATGAAAAATCTGTGAAAGTATTTTGTGTATTTTCTACATTGCTGTTTGGGTTTTATTTTATAGAAGTTTTTCAACCATTTTAGATAACTTTCTAGATTTATTTTTTTCTTTAAGTATAAAGAGTCTAAATAGCAAAAAAACATTTTATCATAGTCTTGCTTCTAGACTTGATACCATTTTGTCTTCTATACCTGCACCACATAAAACATATTTTTCTTCTTAATATATCTTCCTCAGATGAAAAGTGCTTTCAACCATTGTACCCATGTCCCCAGTACCATCTTAGACCCCAAATTAATTCCCGTCATATTTGACTAGAAGTGGAAATTTGAAAGATATCTAAGGTCCTGTAGTTTTCATATAGGACGAGCTTCAGGAAGTGGCTGCAACCTAGAAATCAGCTGTTATCTGGCCCTCAGCACACCCATGCAGGAAAAGAGCAACATATATGTGCAAAACTACTTAAAAGAGTTCGTAAAATATATACCTATGGTAAAGCAATCAGTTACTTCATTAGTTACAGGGTACGTGTCACAACTTGTTTAAATTTTAGTGATGTTACCTCTGTGGAACTGACTCATGCTTTACCACTAGAAAGAAGAGCACAGCTGATCTTTTTCATGTTTGTACATCGTTTGTGCATCATTCTGTTATTTGCCCACTCCTCCCTCTGGAGTTCCTCTTGTTTCTGATTCTGTCTTGCACTTCCACTGCAGTATGTTTTTTGAAAACATGAATGAGCTGCTTTTAAGTGTATTTCAACAGCCTTGCAATCCTACATAACAAAACTGTACAGCCATATATAATTACTTCTATAGTTTTGTTTTCCTTTCTTCATCTCTAAGTGTCCTAGATAAGTATTTTAAAATCTTTGTTCTGACCAATATTCTTATTTTACGTTTACCTACTTCTAATGCCTCATTTCTCTTATGTTCCTGCAATGGTGAGGTCTGTAATTCACAATTTTTTTTCTTTGCTGTTTCATTGGGAATTTCACAATCTGCAGTTTGCTTTGATTTCATTACGTAGCAGCACACATCACTTTAAATCATAAACCATTATGAGGTACTAAACTGTCAATTTCTTTTCCAAGGCTAAAAAGAAGCAATGTTACAATATTAAGAACCAAGTATTAAACAACACATTTTGTGTTTCTATGTATTGTATAAACAAAGCCTGATGGATTTTTCATGTGTTCTTGGTGGCGCCTATCAGAGGGATACTTTATTACATGCTTTCCTAAATTCATTAAGCGTATTTATGAAGACATTATCTTTTATCTACAGTGGATATGCTACCTCATGAGGTCAATTCAGACCTCCTAGGTTTAAATATTTCCATGATGGAGGTTCACACATACCCATATCTTTTTCCACTTTGCCTTTTTGTAGTTTGTGCCTTTGGGTGTTCAGAAACTGTTTAAAAAACTAGCATTCCCACTGTACCAGGATTAGATGAGATAGTTAATATCTGTGTATCTGCTTGAGATCAATATTCTGAGAGCACTAGTAAAGTAAAACATTCTGGTTAAGTTACTGTGTTTCTTAATAATAAAAAAGAATGATGCTTGCTTGATTTAAATAATGCAAAATTCTGTTTTAACTTTGCTTTCCTTAATCATAAATTCATTTGCTTTTTTTATATTATGTTAGATAACTCTTATATTGGCATAGACTTTTTACCATATCTCACAAAAAAATAGATAAGGCCATGATCTTAGTAAAGCTCTTTTAAAATGAAAAATGCCATTATAATTTCACTGTTTGTTAACTATTTCCAATTCTTAATACCTTGAAAAGCTTCTACTTTATCTTTTAGCAAAATATATGAAAAGTGCTTTTTATTCCTCTTCTTTCATCCTAATTAGTTTTTTCTATCTTTCTATTTAGCAAAGCATATGAAGAAATTGCAGCTTTCTACCCAGATTTGTTTGAGCCTAGTGGAACAATTTAGATAGGCAAATGGTATCTTCAGACATAGTTATTGTCAGCTGATAATTTCAACTTTTTAATTTATTCTTAGTGTTTCTCATGAAATCTTCATGGGTTCTTTATGATGAAGCTTTGGGATTTTTGAAGACAATGATATTAAATTACTGCTAAAAAGTTATGGAGATACATTGTTAGTTTATAAATCTAACCTTTCTTCTAGTCTCATGTGTTGAAGGTACAGTGAAAGAACATAACCCTCATATTATGATGATGAATGTAAGAAATAAGAAATCATAAAATGCCATGAATTGCACTTTTAGATTTCTCCTATTATCAAAATCAGAGAGATTAACTAGAAAAATATCTTTGCTAACTCATTTTCCTTCTTGAGAAAAAGGTCTATATAATAGGTCTTGAGTTTGTTTGTTTTACACTGTTTTGAATCCTTCTTCCTGTCCATTGTATCAAAAGTTAAGTTGAAGATGAAAGAAGTTATATTTTTTGCTTACCCCCTCCTTTCTCCCCACGCCCCTACCATGACAGACAGATATCCTTTCTTGTGTCCTGTGCATTTCCATAGCAACATGAATTTATTTTGACAGTGAAACTTCTTTCAAGTGTTGAACAGAACAGATGACTGAATACTGCAAAAAAACTTTCAATAAGGGAAGCCATTTAGAATTTTGGAGACCCAAAGTGTTTCTTGCCCAATGGACTTAGCTTTTATTGAGGACAGTCATAAATAACTTTAAAATATTCCAGTGTGATAGGATGGAGCTGCAGATTAGGTCATTATGGAATTATAGTTCCCTTGCTTAATGATTTTACAAAATTGCCTGGCAATCCAACAAAGAGAAGGAGCTCAATGTGGTGAATGCAGGCTAATTAAACCAATAATTGCTTCTTGTTGTGCTCCCAGATAATGTGCCCCTGATAATTTTAAATGAAGTCTTGAAGCTGACTTCTTGAATGAAAGGCTGTGCTAGTTAAAGCTTCACTAATTCTCTGTATGCTTAGAAACTGGCCTACTTCTCAATGTCCCTTGCATTGCTCAGACAAATATTGCAATGGCATGCTAAGAGTACAGGAATAGCTTTCCTATGAGTCAGGTAATGGGGCCCTGAATTTCTGTGGTTTTCCTCTTTGCCATATTGTGACTACATCATCTGATTTCCCTGAATAATTCTGAAATTAGAAATTAGAGGCTGCAAATTAAGTCTTTAACGTTCAAAGTTATGCTTCCTTTTTTTTTTTTTTTTCTTTTTTTAAGTCCTAGGAAATGATGCAAACTTCTGTGCTTCTGTCTGTGTCTCAGGGATCCTCATGTAAATCTAGAGTAACTCCATTGAGACAGATGAAAATTTTTTTGAGTTGTATCTGTGTCAAATTTCAGTATGTGGCTGTTGACTGGAAGCTATGTTTAGAACTTGGGAAATATTTCATGAAGTCCTCAAGAATTTCAAGGTTATTCTCAAAGAGAGATGAGGAATAATACAGAAACTTTTAATGTTGAATCTAGAGGAAGACTATATAGCACGAGTCTTCATCAGTCAATTAGGTAAAAGGACTTCTTCAGATTAATTGTAAGTATGAACTGTACTATGTGATATATGTTTATCATGCAAATAAATGCACAGTTTGTTAAACAGTATGCATTTTAGGTCACATATAGTCTGACAGAACACCTGTTTTAACATGAGCTATAATTTTATGAAACCATAGAAGTGAAAGATCTACTCCTTTATCTCAATACTCCTGAATACTATATAATCTGGGTAAATATGTTTCTTTTCTCAATTAGTGCTTAAGGATTTTTACAAAAGTATTGGGTTAAAAAATGTAGCCTAAAATGTTTCCAGACTATTATTATTTTTTTTTTTTTGTTCTGAATTATCCTTTCATTATCTGAGTGAAATGACATAAAAGAAAACACACTTAGGTTTTCCAGAGGATTGCTGAACCATTATCATTGGTACCTTAGAAGTTAGAAAAAGTATCTGTTGCTGATTTGGGAGCTGTGTATTGCCTCAGCGTAAGAGCAAGATGTGATCTATTAGACTTTTCTGAGAAGTGCAGTTTATGGCTTTGGATCTACAATTGCATTTTAAGAATTACCCTAAATTATTTCTTTAGGAAACTAAGCATACAAAATAAAAACATAGATGCAATTTTCAGTTTACTTCTAGTACTGAGAACCTATTTAAAATCACAGCTTCTGGAATTATAGGCTTCTGGAATAGAGATAAGGTTTTCAGTTGTTACTGATAACTTTCTGTATCACAGAATATACATAAGATGTGTCCTCTGCAATCTGCTGTAATAGCCTAAAAACAAAAATCAGAGTCTGTTAGATCACATGAGCTAAAATTCCCATTGGTATTCTCAAAATAGCTCAAGTCAAATCTGGCAGCAGATCTCACCAATAGCTTCTTCCATATTAAATCTTACAGTAAATGTTCATAACTGAAATAGTAACTACACAGTTCACAAAATACTCCCAGAATTTGTAGTCTTGTAAATTGATAAGTATACACTCAGGAATTGTGAAACTGTATTTTTAGTTGGCTTTTTAATGAGAGATGAGTCTGATATACTTAGTTGTCAGCAACGGGGTAATGAAAAGCAATATTGCCAGTGAAGGTTTTATTTCTATTTTCTCTGTGTCTTGTTAAGCTTTACTGATATAAAACCATCTGTTTAAAAACTGTAGAAAATAGGCTGCCAACATACATAAAAGCTAAGTGCAACAAAATAGTCTTCATATCTACTGGTTGATAATTAAGCGCAATGTAAAAATGCCTGAAAATGGGTGGAGAGAAAGAGTTATGTAATGACAAACCTTAGTGTCCAAGTAAATGGCTGCAGTATTTGTGATTTATAGTAATCACTTCCTTTATCTTTAGCTAATATTTATTTACGCTCTGATATCTTATTATCTTAAGCTGTTTTTAAATAGCTCTGAATATTACATGCAAGTATAGCTTTTAGCTTTGTTGGACTACACATGACCTATATATAACAAACCCCTGAAGTATCTTAGACTTGCAGTACAAATGTCGTAAGGATGTACCTGTAAGAGCAATAATGTCTCTCATACCAGAACACTGAAAAGCTCAGGGTTATATTGAGTGAACGGTCAAGCAAATGACCATTACCTTTATCTCAGAAACAAGCTGAAAAGTTTTATCTCATGTCAGAATTTGTCAATAAAAATGTTTTCCAGTGCGTTGGTGCCCAATGTGTTTTGCAGTAATACTAGCAAAATGAATGAGGTACTTTTGAAGTTATATGCATTAATTTATGTGAATACTTTTATTTACATCTGTCACTGAAAACTGAAAAAATGTTAGAACTGGTTGTAAAACTTTTCATAAATCCTAGTTGTATTTCCAAAAATGAAAAACAAGTAAGTGTTGCATTATAGCTGCAAGATCTTAATGCCAAATGCTTTTTAATCATGCAGCAATTATATAAAGCTTATATCAAATTGTGCATAGTAGATAACTTTTTCCTTTGCATACAGTGGCTAAATATACTGAAGAATTCTTTCCATGTGAAAAGATGATTTACTAAGGGTGTTGCGGCACTGGACTGGGTTGCCCAAGGAAGTTGTGAGTGCTGCATACCTGGCAGTGGTCAAGGCCAGGTTGAACGAAGCCTTGGATGGCATGGTTTAGTGTGGGTTGTCCCTGCCCATGGTAGGGGGGTTGGAACTAAATGATCTTAAGGTCCTTTCCAACCCTAACTATTCTATGATTCTAACTGAATTATTCACAGTGATTGTTAAATCATAGCATAATCCATAAGCAATAAAGATCCAAATCCTGAGTAAGTACAAATCTAGATTTAGCTCTTTACTTGGAGCTCACTAACATGAATTTATAATGAGACTAAGGCAAAATATGCATTCTGACTGTTCATAAATATTATGCTATATTAGTTTGCTTAAAATATTATCTGTCAGGTCATGTTTTCTTTAATTAAAATACTGCAAACAGTTGCATACAATATTGTGTGACAAAATATATATCTCTTTATCAATAAAATCAATAACTGATCAATAATGAATGTTAAATAGGCCTTTATTTGTTGTCCCTTGCATTGCAGATCTACTGCTGTTGCTTGAAAGAGGACAACGTACCAACTAAGAGGGGAATTAAGAAGCAGTAAAACAGAAGAAGGGAAACGATGATGGAAATCGCTGTCAGAAAATGCAGAAAAATCATTGTCAAACCTAGGTCTTATGAGGTGGAAAATTTTAATTTTGGCTAATATTCATGATTCAAATACTCTAAAGTTAAGAAAAGATATCCAGTAAAACATGTATTTTCAATGCAGGATGTGATCTGAATATAACAGCAAAAATAATGTATAAACAGTGGCAGGAAATGAAGATATACCTGAACATAGTTTTAAAATATAATTATTATTGTATCTACTTGTGTCCATATATCATGAAACAATGGAGATTTTCAGATTAAAAGAGCTGCATGAATGATTTAGTCTGGGAAATATGTTTTGTACTAAAAATATTGATTTATTTCTTTTTTCTGAGAGAAAATGAAGTGACTTGATAGCTTATAACTACCTTTCTCAGACTCTGACAGTAGCTTTCTTATTATTCGAATTGAAAAGACACAATGAGATATGGAGTCAGATGAAAAGTAAAGTGACAAAAGTTGAGGTAATAAAGCATTAAACATTCTGGATGCTTATTTATAGGCAACTGGATTTAAAGATTTGTATGACTCTTTATGGATACAGACCTTAATCATGTTTTTAATTTTAAATTTGAAGGGTATAAATTTTAAATACATGTGTTTAAAATGTTCAACAGTGTATTTAATACCATTAAAATATGGTTTAGTGATTTGCTACTCATTCCACTTATATAGTATTTCTTAAAAAAAATCAGATTCTTAAGATCAGTGGCCATACACACAGTTGCTTTTTAGCAAGGCTTTAATATTTATTTGTATTCATTTTTAATGGCTAAGTAGCAGATGGTTAGACTTAAACCACCATTCCCCAGAGTATTTAGAATAGGCAAAGGTATGAGAAGAAACGAAAGGGAGAAGAGCAAAACAGATGTTGTGAAGCTGCTGCTGCTGGTGAGATATCGGAGGATAAGCAGATGTCTTCTAGCTTCACAAATCAGTCCTGCAAAGGTGTTGACCACTTGTGAGAGATTATGTGATGCGCTTGTTTCTCTGAACATGGATGAAATATTTGACTAGGCTTTGAATGTAAATTGAAAGGAGAGAAGCTAAATGGCCCCTTTTCATTCAGTCTTGAAACTACATTAAAAAGACTGCCACCTGTACTTCCAAATATTGTTCATATTAAACAAAACTTCTTGCACATCTATTTGGAAGTTGTTTCTTTTCAAAACTGCCAGCAATACTTTGGCCTTTTAAGAGTATTTTCAACCATTCCATAATAGCACTTAACAGCAAATATTTATGACATTTTTAACATATTAGATGATAGAAAATATTTGACAGACTGACAGAGTTTAATGTGTTGGCTCCTGTGAATTCATATTTAGGATATGACTGAATGGATAGAATTAGATAGTTGCTTATTTACATCACTTACATGTATGTCTGGGGTGTTTAAGCTAAATCTTGAAGTTATTTAAATAATTTAATGTAAGAAGTTTTACAAAACTTCAACAGACTTTTCAGTGTGGACACAGTCTCCTGTTATTTCAGCTATGTAGCTTTAGGATGGCAAATGACATCTTCCATGTAAAAGACTGCCAAAGCTATC
Organism: Loriculus beryllinus; assembly: GCA_039877255.1. NCBI lineage: Eukaryota > Metazoa > Chordata > Aves > Psittaciformes > Psittacidae > Loriculus > Loriculus beryllinus. Next base: position 11,149 of record JBCJKH010045260.1, on the reverse strand, counting down.
ATACTGTCAGGTAACTGGCTTGTTGTTGTGCAAAGCGTTCAACACTGTCCCACACAAAGTCTTTGTCTCTGAATTGAAGGGACATCAATTTGATAGGTGGACTACTCAGTGGATAAAGAACTGGCTGGATGGCTGCATGAAAATAGTTGTGGTCAATGGCTCAAAGTCCAGCTGGAGATCAGTAATGAGCTCAGAGATCGGTATTGGGACCGGTCTTGTTCAACATCTTTGTCGGCGACATGGACAGTGGGATTGAGTGCGCCCTCAGCAAGTTTGATGATGGTGCTAAGCTGTGTGATTTGGTTGATACACTGGAGGGAAGGAATGCCATCCAGAGGGACACTGACATATATGTTTGACTATCTTAGTTTCAAAGTCACGCTCTTTTCCAAGAGCATGCTACTTTTGAAAACAGTGATTTTATGACATGATGTGGGCAGGAAAGACCCGATATTCTTCTGATTTTATTCTTTTTGTACCAAAGCATTGGTCTGAATTCATGCCTTTTCACTTGGAGCTAGAATTTGCTGCTGCAGTATGACCAGCCATTGAGTAACTTGGCAATGCTGCTCACTGATGCAGAATCCCAGCAGTCTTGAATCACAGAGATGTAATGGTGCTATAACTCATTTGCCAATATTGAACTGAACCCTAGCTTAGTACACAGTTTATTTTAAAAGCAAGAAGTTGAGATATTAGCAAAGACCTTTTTTTTTTTTTTTTTTTTTTCTGGTTGCGGCATAACTTAACGTCTATCCAAGCAAGCAGAACTAACAGTGCACAGGTAATATATAAGCAACAAAGCAGAAGACAGAAAGACCAACAGTTCTGACAGTGCACGTGAAATCCACATTAATTCTAAGAACTGAGCTTGACTGGGTTTACAGTCTTTGGAAACTTTCAGGATACATAATGGCATTCTACACATGAAAAGTTTTTGAGGCAATACAGGAGAAAAATAAACAAATACAGAAACTTACTAATCAGCTTTGAATAAAACTGCAATCTGGTTGTGACAGGTTGTCATCTAGTCAAATACTAATATGAAACACCAAGAACTGCAAATAACTAACTGAA
>JBCJKH010045260.1:0-10018 GCA_039877255.1 Loriculus beryllinus | reverse complement strand
TTTCCTTCCTGAAATCCAAGGAATTTACAGATCTTGTTACATGGTTATGTGCTACATATATCAAATATTAGGCAATTAGCTATAGTCTATTTAATTCATTGGATCTCCTTCTGCATAAGCAAGATGAAAGCAATGGAAGTATGTGAAAAAAAGAAGAATCACTCCCTTTCTTGTAAAACTATAACTATTTTTGTTTAAATACTACAAAACATGAAGATACTCAAGATTAAATACTGTCTGATCCGTGGAGAGGCACAAGAGCAGGATTAAGCGTTGAGACTGAAAAAAAAAAAAAATCCCAATTTTTTTCAGAATTGTATTATCTCATTTTATGGCTTCTTACTTTTTTGTTTATGAATTGGATTGAAAGTTTGACATTAAACTAGAGCTATAAACTTACATGATTTCATAAAGCATTTGGAAATTGACAAGGAAACTCATTGCTAGTTTAATCCCTAGAAATTGTTCAGTAATGTCTTCTGTGCTCCAGGGTTCATCAAAGATCCCCTAAAATCTTCCACCTTTCTTTCCAAATTTTAATGCAATAGCAAAATAACAATTACGTTAATAATAAATCAGTGTAATTGGGCAATGTGTTACTTTTCAATGGTTCTCTTGGCAGCACCATTTGATATGAACTAAGTGTCAGAATCTTCCCCATAATTACCAGCTTAACATTTTCTAAAGAGATATACAATGAATCATTAATTACTGTGCATCCATCCATGCTTATAGCCTACTGAGATGTAGATTTACAGTCTGCTTGCTTCCCATTTATTTTTGTCTGCAAATCAAACCAATTATTTTTTAAAGTAGATAATCCACATGTGGAATAGATAGGACTTAGGGTTTGGTGTTTTTTCGTTTGTTTGGTTGTTTGTTTCTTTTTTGTATATATTTTGCTTAAGAATTAATTTGTCTAGGAAGTTGCTGGATTATGATCCCCGATAGTAGAATCAATTCTGAATCCTCTCTAAGACAGCATCTTACAACAGGTTTGAGGTTGTCCTACACTGCTACACTGTGTCAGATCTGGGCCTTCAGCTGATTTAAATAATGGAGGTAGGATTCCCCCATATTAAATGGATCCAAGACAAATAGAAGGAAACATAAAGAAACCTAGAAAAACCCAGTGGGAGTTGAAAATTGAGTCACTATAATAAAAATACTATAAATGAAAATTTTACATGCAAATATAGACATTTTGTTGTTTGCATGCTTTATTTAAAAATGTAGAATACGCATCATTTGGGTCTTCTGGTGATCTGGTATTTATCTGTCAATCACATTCATTTACATTTATTTTCCATCTTTTCACTGCTTGTAATAAACCAGGCTTTCTGTGAGGCCTGTTGTGGTTCATGTGATTCAAAGGTGAATATATTTTAAAATAACAAAACCAGAGTAAATCTTTTTTAGGCAATTGCTTTGAACACCTATTGATAGGATGTTAGAACTGTTAGCAGGCTAAGGCAGATATATTCTCTAATGCTTATAACTTGACAATTTTTTTCTCTATTATGTATTTTGAATAAATTAACAACCTACTCTTTCCTCACAACATCCATTCATGAGTATTTTTAATAAGTGGTGAGCAATTGCAGGGTATTTTTATGCAGCTCTTGGAATAATGACCAGTTACTTTCTTTGGTGATATCTTTTTGCTGAGTTTTAGGTCAGAGCTGAACATGACCTATTCAACTATATCCTTTTTTGACCCTCTAAATGTCAAATTTAAGACACATGCTAACGCTTTGTCATTCAGTCTTACACTGTGCATACAGAACAAAACTACAGTAAATTTTCTTATAACTTCTCTGAACTGCCATTGAACATAAATTTTGACTTCTGGCCATTCCTGTTAAAGCAATTGCTGTGGTAATATCTGCAGTTTCATATCCATCAGCTCCGAGGATCTGATATCATTTATTTCTCTACTGAACAAAAAGATCATAAAGCTATACAATAGATGCTTTTCAGGAGTATTATCATCCTGTCTTAATTAGTAATATATTCCATGATAAATTTACAGCTACCTTCACTAATGATAATAAAACAAAAAAGACTGCAGAAAACACTCCTGGTTTAAGATTTCATTTTCAACCCGAAATTTTATATTCAATATATCTGTCGTCATAGTAGCCAAGGAAAGAGTGACACCAACCCTGCTAACATTTTTACTGCTTGCTTATTATTACATTGCCTGTGAAAGTTTTTGTTATGTAGTATCGTATACTTTGCTCATTACAGTATTTACGCCATCGCAGGATGTGTGGTTCGACAAAACTCCAAGTATTTTTCTGTATTCCTCCACCTTCTGTGGGTGTTTAGGTTCGTATTCTTACATTATTTTGCTAAAATACAGTAATTTCCAACGTATAGGTGCATCTTGTTTGAAATCATGTGTTCATTCCAGTGTAAAAATGTATCAGTCATAACTTTTTATTTCAGTTACATCTCCATTCTAACTAAGATATCAGTACCTGTGAAGCTAGAAGCTAGCTGAAGCTCAGTTTTAGATGTTCCTTGTTTGAGACACATTGACAGATTCTCATCCAAGTATATAATATTGTGGTTCACATAAATCAATATATTCTTGCTTTTAGATGATCAAATAGTTTCTAAAACCAGGATTCTATGCCTTCTTTGGAAAAAATACTTCAGTTGTACTCATAGCTAGTTTTATCCATGAAATTTTCAAGGTCTGTGCAAATTACGTGTAGCAGACTTCATGGAGCACTTTGTTCAGAAATGCAAACTGCCACACATTTTGTTAATGGCATACATGTGGGAATACAGCATGGCAAGTCTGCGCTGTACACTGGCTTCTGCTGTCTTAAATGGTGTTTGAAGAGTTTCTTGTTTCAAAAATTTGTGTTGTAGATAAAGTCCAAACCAGTGGAAGCTGTGAATGTTAAATTCTTTTGGATTAAGAAGGTAAGAAGCTATTTTCAAAACTTGTGCCACGACAGCAGAACAGATTGATTTAGGATGAATGGTATGAACTCTATGTACTGTGCTTGTAAGGAGGATGTTTTGGGTTTGTTGTGCTGGGTTTTTGGGGGTTTTGTTATTTTGTTTTGTTTTGTTTTTTTTTGTTGGTGGTTTGGAGTTTTGTTTGTTTGTTTTTTCCGGGAGAATATCACTATTGTATTGAGGTTCCAGTACAGGCAAAACGAAAGAATTGTCATAGTAGTCCTGCAGTGTACACTACAGTGTAATATGGAATTCTGTATATTGTTTTGTTTATTGGTTAACTGGTGTACTTGAGGATTTCTTGAATGTTACTGGAGTAACACCATACATTCACATAGGCTGGGACCAAACTTGTTAAGTTGGAGGTTGCTGATAATGGTCTAGGGGATGAATGTTACATTGGAGATGAGCTAATAGGAGGTTCTCACTTCAGCTAGAAGAGGTGAGCTACCTACAATTAGGAGATTCATGACCAGGAGATCATAAACAAACACAAAAAACCTCCTCTTTATACTAAGCACTGCTGCTTAGCTTGGGCCTCAAATACTTGGGCTCAGTTCAGGAAGCACATGAAAAATTCGTGTAGAGTCCAGTCAAAAGGTTCACCTCCTATGAAGGAAGACGCAGCAAGAATATTCTGTTCTGTTCTATTCTGTTTATTGAGGGGATAGTGCTGCACAGGAGGGGATTACCTGGAGAAGTTGTGGTATCTCCATCCCTGAAGATTTTAATGACTTAGCTGAACAAAGCCCATGGCTGACAGGTGCTGCTGTTGATCAGAGAGCAAGTTTTCATTTCCAACCCACAACAGACTATATACATCCAGTATTGTAACTTCTTTCAGGGTGCTTAATAAATTTGTGTCTTACAGAAATAAAAACAAGACAGTTATTGATTTTTAGAATATGAAAGCTTTTTCATTTTTATGTTTATGTATCCAAAAATAAATGCTGCTTGTCTGTGAAGTTTTAGTACTGTAGAATGTAATGCCATAAAAAAATCCAAAACCTTTTATGCTTGCAAGAAACTGGTCTTCTAAAATTCTGACAGCTAAATTTTTTCCCATTTCTACAGAGTAAAATCTTGTGCCAAAAACATAATGTTCTCTGGAGAAAGACAAGCATATACTTAGCTTTGTACTTATTATACAATAAAGGAAGGTAAGTAGAAAATAGTTCTTTTTTTGTTGGTTTTTTTTCTGTTTTTATAATTTGTGTAACTGCTGCTTATATAAACTTTTATTTTTTAAAACCTTGTGTGAATAGAAAAATATTCTTGTAAATAGAAAAATACTATTGAATGTGGTAAGAAGTGATTACCTATTCACTTACCCAACCACTCCAAGAAAGAGCTTCTGAATATTTATGTCTCTCTCTCCCCCCCACCCCCCCCACCCCTTTTTTTTTCCCCCCTGGTATCAGGGGAGCTACTGCTCCATCATATGGCTTTTTGGTCTGCAAAGTGTTTTGGCTGTAGGGGCATGGAAAGGTGGGTGACTCAACATTTAGTAAAGATGCACCTTCATGCTCAGTGAAATTTAACAAGTGTATTTGAAAATTATTCAAATTACTTTCCACCTTTCTGATCCATTTTTCTCCCCAAATGACCAATTATAACTTATTATTATTGAGCAGTTAATGTATCCCTTATAATTCACCTCTCTTTCTGGTTTGCAGAAGGTTTGGGAGGCTGTAAATTTGCCATTTGCTCACATTTGCTGTGTCAGCTCCATTATGCTGATGTCATAAATAGATTTAATTAGCAGAAGTCACAGCTAGTGCAAAAAGGGAATGTTCCTCTTGATATATAGTTAGAAAGAAAATAATATAATCCATAAAGACAATAATAAGAATCAAGATAAAAGAGCCCCATGTGAGATACAATTTTGTGATATTGTCCTCTACTGTAACTTGGTGTATGAACACAGAGAAAATGAGAGAACAGCAATTCTCTTTCCTGATGCTGTTGTTGAAGACTTCAGTCCTATTTGGTTCAGGTCCTATTGTGAGACTAAATATTTATTTCTAATAGAAAAAGGAAAGTGGAAAAACACGCAAGAGGAATCCTAGAACAGCTTAGGAACCCCAGATTCACTTATCATGCATGCTTTCCTATGCAGGTTTATTCTCAGTTAACTGAAGTTCAGGAAACCTGGATTTAGGTTCCTGAGAACTGATTTAGGAGGCAAACAAAACTAAGACTTTAATGTGGACTGAAGTTAATGTTCATATTGACTGAAAAGGTGTGATATGGACAGGATAATTCAATCCAGCAGCACGGCTCTTCCCAATGACTTACCCTCAGCTACAGCTGAGTATAAGGACGGAAGTATACTTAGCTTCTACTTCTTAACTTCTCAGTTTAGAATAGTGATTAGATTAGATTAGATTAGATTAGATTAGATCTAGATTTAGTGTACCTTTCTCTATTCTTGTGAGCAAAAATAGAGATGTTTTCACAGTGTGGTCAACAGTTTTTCTCTAGAAGCCCCCACACTCCTTTCTTGTTTCCTGCTTGATAGTTTTGCAGGGGAGGGGTCCCCCTCAAAAATAAGTTTTCCCTACAAATCATCTTTTTTAAGTTGTTCAGTTTTAGTGCAGTTGTAATTGTATTTTCATGTTTAATAAGATATTTGATGCATACTGACAATTCATCATGTATCACATGTAGCATTTCTTACTGATAACTTTGTTCTCTACAATAGTCCTTATACCTTACATTGAGCTGCATAATAATTCCTCGTCTATAAAATGGGAAGAGTTTTTCAGGTATCTAATGCATAACTATATGACTATGCTGTGATGATTATGTTCCTCATTTTACATTGATGTTGTTCTGCTGCACTCAGCAATTCTTTTGAACTTTATGTTTCGGTCCGTTTAGGTGAAACACTGGGGCATGATTTTAATGCAGTGGTTCTGATCAGGACCTGTGTTAGCATGTATGTCCATCTTTTCACTTCCTGCTACTTGGATTAAAATCTACTATATCAAGTTTTAGTGATTCATCGACCTCTGAAATTGCTAATGTCTGACACAAGAACAAAGAGAAACCTCTTGTCAGGAGTATATTTACATAATGCCCCAATGACAAAGGATAGACAGTGAAAGACTGCCTGTACTTCAAGTAATCATGAACTATTTTAGTTTTGTCCTTGCTTTTCTATTTTCAACACCGCAGCAAATGTTGGAATGGTTTCTTTAAGATTTACTTTAGGGAACATGTCCAAAACTATAAAGAAAGTTCTATGTTTAGCCTGCTTTTACTCTTCACAAGCTTTATTCTTATGCATTTTTTATTTCTCCTTGTTTTTTCTGCTGTGGTGAGTTGATGCCATGTGCCCACCAAAGCCGCTCCATCTCTCCTTGCCTTGGCCGGACAGGGAAGAGAAAATATAACAAAAGGCTCATGGGTTGAGATGAGGATAGGGAAAGATCACTGGCCAAATACTGTTATGGGCGAAACAGACTCAACTTGAGAAATAAGTTTAATTTATTACCAATTAAATAAGAGTAGAATAATGAGAAATAAACCCAAAAGTCTTAGAATACCTTTCCCCTTCCATCCCTACTTCCCAGGCTTAATTTTATTCCTGATTTCCTCTGCCTCCTCCACGCCAGCAGCACAGGGTTCAGGGAATGAGGGTTGTGGTCAGTTCAAGGCTCCTTGTCTCTGCCGCTCCTTCCTCCTCAGGGGAGGACTCCTCACACTCTTTCTCTTCTCTAGTGTGGGGTCCCTCTCATGGAGGGGCATGCTCCATGAACTTTTCCAATGTGAGTTCTCCCCACGGGCTGCAGTTCTTCACACCGTTCCAGTGTGGGTCCCTTCTATGGCAGAACAGTCTGCTCCAGAATGGGGTCACAAGTCCTGCTTCAGTGTAGGCTTCTCTCTCCACGGGGCCACAGTTCCTGTGGGACCCTGCTTCAGCACAGGCTTCCCACTTGGTCAAAGCCTTCTTTGGGCATTGATCAAGCACTTGGGCCTCCTCCCCGTGCTGCAGGTGGATATCTGCTCCACCATGACCCTCCATGGGCTGCAGTGGGACAGCCTGCCTTACCATGGGCTGCACAATGGGCTGCAGGGGAACCTCTGCTGCAGCGCCTGGAGCACCTCCTCTCCTTATGCACTGACTTTGGTGTCTGCAGGGCTGTTTCTGTCATGTATTTTCACTCCTGTCTCTGCTGCAATTGCGTAGTTTTGTGTTTCTTTTGCCTCCTCTTAACTCTGGTATCGCAGAGGCACTACTACTTTTGCCGATGGGCTTGGCCTTGGCGAGCTGTGGGTCTATCTTGGAACCATCTCGTATTGGCTCCAATGGACATGGGGGAAACATAGCTGTAACAGCCCAGGATCCAGTTCAAGAGGTTTACTGTTTATAAGTTCTACAGAAAAATACATTTTATAGTCCTTTGCAGTTTATATTATTCACAGTGGTTACTTATCTAAGTAAGTTAAAGAAAGATCTCTGCCATTTTATTTAGTCTGCAAAAGTCCAAACAAAGACTTAATCTTTAGTTGATAAATAGGTCACTGCAGTGCCAGTCACAAATTTTGGGACAAAATTATTACACAGGACTCTTAGCTTGTCTTTTTTCTTTCGCCTTCCTCAGTCGGTCTCATTCCATGGTAACGTTTAAAAAGTAAGCAATTCCCTTTTGCTGGAATATTGCAGCATTTGCTTTTATTCTGCATTGGAAAAAGAAAAGTGGCAAAATTTATAGTGAGGAGAAGAAAAAGAAAAAAATTAAAACAGGACCAATCTACCAGTTCAGTAGATTAATGTCACACTCTTTAGAAGGAAGCTGAGAAGTGACCTTATTATAATGTATAGATATGTTATTAGGAAGACAAAGGTGCTCTAATGTTCTAAGAAGCTCTTTAATCTGCCAGAGACAAACACAAGAAAGGCGGTTGCTGGAAGATGATACAAACAATAAAGGAAACAAGAAATGTAGGAACTGTCTGCCATATTATAGGATTTTTTTTTTTATGCCATCTTATAGGATTCATAGGCAGGAAAACAACCTGTTGATCAGATTGGAGCCTGGGGATTAAATGGAACAACTGTCTGCAAATAGGGAAGCAGGTTTTTACAAGACCTAAAGGCTCCTACATGCACACTGAGATAAAAAATTAAATGGACGTTTCTGAAAGTTAAAGTCATCAAAACTTTGTGGGAAAAATATCACCTCACTTCTTCTCATTTTTAATTCCTGAATGTATGTCATTCTGGAAGAAACGAAGAAATGTTTGAGTAAAATAGCAGGTATTTCTCTCAGTACACAGGCAAGAATTTAAAGGATGTCAGATTCGCTATCCTGTCAGACTTTAAAATTAATGTACAATGTAAGGTAATTGGAAGAATTCCAGAAAGAAACAAAAAAGACTCTAGCTAGAGGTAAAACGACCTACAGAAATTAATTAGTTCAGTTACTTACTATAAAGAAAACTGGGAGAGGAGGGCGAGTGGATAGGAGAAGACTCTCAGAAAATAAACTCAGAGATAAATGATACCAGTTTCCCAAATAGTAAAGGACATTTATAATTTGAAAACTGTTCAGAGCAGGGGAATAGTACAATCTCTGTGTCCACCATGAATCAGGAAAGAATTTTCAGGTAGAAATAATCAGTTTAGGTGTTTTGGGTTTTTCTCTTGTTTTGTTTTGGTGGTTTTTGTTTGGTTTTTTGTTGGTTTTTTTTATTTTTTTTTTTCTTATGAAAAAGTAATTAGAAAAACTCCAACATACCAAAACCATGAACTGTTCTTCAAAGGCATAGGCAGTGAAACTTTGAGATTACTGTGAAGCCTTTGCTTTTAGGCAGACGCTATTCTGAATGACACAGAGGTACGTGATTCTCCCTTTGAACAGAAGATAAAAGGTTTACCAGTGTCCTTTGCAGTTCTGATTCCAGAAATGTGGGGAAAAGCACTGTCTATACCTACTTACCAAGAAAAGAGTTTTGTGTTCATGAAGAAAGAAACATTAAACAATTCCAATGTAATAATTTAATAATAATCAGGAAATCTTTTGTTTTTTCTTATGGATCTTGTCACAGCCTTAGAATGCCATTAACATCAATAGTCCAAAGATAAAGTGCCTGAGAAGGTACAAGGCAAAGCTATGGTTTGAAGGGAATAGCTGTTCAATTAGTTATCTTTTTCATTGTTTGTTTCTTTCTTCATTCTTTACAATGACAACAAAACAATTTTTTATTCAGTTATACTGTGCATTCCAGGTTTAATGATCCTATTAACTCTCAGATGAAATCCACAATATATTCCTCATTATTAATTTCCCAAAGTAAATGGAAATAGTAGTTTAAAATTTAATGCAGAGTATGCTTAATGTTCTTAACCATTTTTATTACTGGTTAATCCTCAAATAGTAGCATGTGTAACACATAAAATACCTAGAATGGAAGCCACCACCACTACCACCACCACCAACAACAAAAATTCAATAAATCAGAATCCTTGATTTAATAACTAGCAGTTTTGTTTAATTACTGTTGTGTTGAGTTCACTGGGCTGAAAATGCAATTACATACCTTGGTACAGCATTAGTAGCTCAGAGTAAAAGCTCTTTTTTTGTGGCATTTAAGAGAAACCATGGTAAAATATTTTACCATTGACTGTTGTAGTTGGCTTGTCCTGGAAAGTAACTTTAATTTATGTGTGAATGTTGCTCATCTCAGATGTTCCAGATAGAAATATACGTCATCCACATGAGCATCAGTCACATGCTTTCTTATGACTAAACAGAGAGAAAAAAAATATTCTTGCTTCTGTGCACAATAGTACAGAATTATTCCACTAATAGTGGACATCACAGTGAGGAAGCCCTTTTTGCTGTTTGAGGGCTTCTTTTCACCTTGCTTTTTAGGGAGAAAAAGCTACTTACATGAATGTCATGCATTATTGATTCGTCATGGAATTATAAAGGCTCAAAATGCAACTTTATAAGATATTAAAACATTAGTAAGTTATATATGTGAAATTTGATGACTTGGAAAAGTCAAGGATTACTAAGGTTGATTATCA
>JBCJKH010045258.1:35326-58769 GCA_039877255.1 Loriculus beryllinus | reverse complement strand
GAAAAGAAAAAAGAGGAAAAAGCAAGATCAGGTAGTGTGGTCTCTCTTAATCTTTCTCTTTCCCCCCCTCTCACCCCGTTACAAGACAAACTTCTAAAACTGTATTAAAAAAAAAAAGCCAAGAAAAAAATCTTAGCCCACTGCTTAAGTGTGTTAAGAGTGAAACAAAGATTATGGGTTATAGGAAAGTGAAAGGCTTATGGTAAAAGCATTTCTCTTGCTTACATTGGCATAGAGACAAAAAGTTTCACAGAAAATGTATATGGTTTTTGCCAATTCATTACAGTATTTCTGCTAAAAAAAAATGTCCAGCACAGGTCAAAATCTGGTGATATAATAAGCACAGTGTCTTCTGAGGTTTGGACCAAGTATGCCCTGAGAATTATGGGCTTATCTAATCCGTGAAGCTTCCTTTCTTCCCCTTCCCTCCAGTCTTGGTCTCTTCCTCCACAGCCTCTTCACAATTTACTACTGCTCATAGAGTTGTTCTCACTGTTTTTAAAATATCGTGTGTAAACCCACCAAAGCCTTTTTTTTCTTCTTTTAACCGCAAAGATGTCAGTCCTCTGGCTGTTTCACATATCAGATCTCAGGAAGAGAAGTGGTGATATATTGCAATAGCAAGATTCATATCCTCTATCTGGTGGGCTGAGTTCTTTTTTCATATCCACAGGCATTTCTTCAGGATTGGATGAACTGGAACCTCCATCCCACAACCCCACCGCAAAGATATGCCAGTATCTATTCTTTACACTGTATACAAATATTCACCTAGGTACTTGCACAACTGTATAGGGAATTTGGACTTTTTTTTTATTCAAACACATTACACCTGGAATTGATACATTTTGCAGTTGGTGTTCCTTCATGTGAAGAAGTGACTTCTTTTTAAAGCAAATGCTTGATCTTCAGGCTAGATGGATCATCAGATAATGATGACTAATGATGTCTATGTATTGTTTCCCCTTCAATCCTCATTGATATTAGTGGAGGCCCCTTTTCAAAATGAGGCACCCGTTAGAAGGCAACAACCTGTTCATTTCATGTATGAAATACCATACTGATGTAAGAACATTTGAGACCAAACAAAATTTGATCAGGTACTTTTTTTTTCCTGGAAAAAGAAGTTTTAACAAAACCCAAAGATTTTATCCATTTTGATGAAATCTTAGAGGTGGTAGTTTCTAATGAACAATTTTTGGTGTATTTTTTTAATTTGCATTTAATTTCTACTTTACCTCTTCATTTATTTTATGACTTTGTCCTAAAATACTGACATGTAGATTGTTTCAATACTAACAAAACAAAATCAACTTAAATATCAGGTTAAAACAATTCAACGTTTTAAAAACTAAATTTCTCAGAATTCCTATCCCATGAAAAAAAACAGCATTTGCTACAAGTTAGAACAAAAAAGAGGAGGATTCAATACACTTTATCTTGAACAATGGAAAAATGCCATCAGTTTTAATCAGCAATACACCTAATTGGGAATCTAATTTTAATGCCCATATATGAAAATGAAAATGCTTAAAATTGATGCAAAATTCATTTTCAGAAAAACTCAGAAACACAAAATAATGGTCTATGCTCAGGACCGAATTTTTAAACACTTAGATTCCTTATATTTATTCTCTCTTATTACTAAGAAGAAAGAAACACAAAAAAAATACCTTTCCCAAAAGTATAGTCCCAGTAAGGAATCGTTCACTTCTACATCCTAATTGACATTTGGCTCTGTCACTGACACTCCATCAGTACTGGCACTTAAATAAGGAATCTCTGTATAAAGGCAAAACAGGGATGAACTAATCACTTTAAACCTTAGCATCTTGACCACATGAAGATTCAGAACAACATATTTTATCATCTCTGTTTCAGAATACCTCCCTGTCAAACACAGTATCCTGACAAAACACACAAAGACTTCATTGCAAAGTCACATCTGTTCATAAACTGAAAATGTTATACCATAAAAGAATCCCTACATAGGAAGCTATGTTGAAATAACTGCAATAAAATAGCTTATTTTCTTATATGTTAGTCAGTTAATTTAAGCAAATTCCATAGAGAAAGTTGCTTTTAACTGGTGTTCAGACAAATCGTTACCACACTAACACCTGCATGGCCCCTAACAATCTGACAGTACCTGACAGTTTTGGGCCTCATATTTTGCCAAAGTTCTGATAAAAAAACAGAAAAGATAAATATTTATCACATTTCATAACTTTTCAAAATCATACTAGCTTAAGTACCAATATCTGAAATGAACAACAGGAAGGAGAAGTTCAGATGACTGAGTAAATTCATATCCATAATTAGCTGTCCGCAATGATTACTCTTAAAGTCTGTTGAGAATGCAGATAAAACTAATTCAGACTAGTGCAATCTTTTGCTATCAAGCATCTGATCAATAATACAGGTTTTAAAAATATAAGAAAAACAAGTAACTTCTCCAGAAGGCCATCTCAGCTGAAATCTACACTAAAACTTTTTGCTTTACTCTGGCATATATAACAAATATATGTCATCTGGCATGCTAACGTATATATTCCCCCACTATTCTCAAGAATTGTAGGAGTCTGGAACATTTCCTTCATAAATCTTAGGAGTGTAATAAAAAGAAGCCTTTCACAGTATGTCACTGTGATTCTAATTCCATTAACAACTTCATTTCAACAGAAACTCTGGCCCTCTAGATATGTACCCCTGAGTGCAGGATTTTCTTTTCCCCTTTGCATTAGTTTTAAATACCAGCTCATACAACTGCACAGAATAATAGCACTCAAAGGGAAAAAAGAAAAAGGAAAAAAACAAACTGTTAGGAGTTGTAATCAGCAAAATTCCAGAAAAAGGGGAGAAATAGGATAATTTTAATAGCTTTTTCATATTGGAAGTTGCGGTATCTTTAGAACAAACATTCATGGAAATTAAATCAAGGCTTTCTCAGACTTCCTGCTTCCTTTGCAATATTCTCTTCTCTTTTTTGTCTCCATACTGCAGAATAGATTTAGCTCCCTGTCCACTGGCCACCTTTAGATCAGGCTATCCAAAGGGCATTTGAGGGACAACTGCACCTAATTTGGTCAGCCAAGCAATACCAAACTGCATGGGATAAGAAGCTCTTCTCACAGAAAATAAACTCTGCCATACTATTCTTTATATATTTGATTACAGCTGGTATTTACCAGGCACTAATCAAAGGACAGCTCGGTCACCTGCATGAGGAGTTACACTGTTGTAACATTGTTCTAAATAACTGAAGCGTCAATACCCATAAAGGTACATGATAACAGTGAAAAGTTCCCTTATTTGACTTCAGCTGCCCAACATATCTTGCTTCTATCCGAACACTATCCAGTCTGGAAACAACTTAGTTGTTGGCTCAACAACTACAATGGTTTTCCACTTTTTTCCAATTTTTTCCACTTTTTGCTCACTGTTGTGTGAATAGCCATAGTTAAAGTAGCACTTGACCATGCTTCCTTGGAATAAAATCTGAATTTACTTGCCCCCTTTGAGGGCTGTTTTCCCTAACCGAGGGCCTGAAGAAAGCAACTTGACAGACATTTGTATACTCACCATGAGATACTAAGCCAGGACCAAGCTTTTTTTTTCCTGACAGCAGAGATTCAGGAAAGAGGGTGTATTACTTAAACAAAAGAATAAATTGTTTATTAAATTGTTAGCAAAACTCTACCTTACACTTTTACAGGCGTACATAAACACCTATGATCTGAAAAGAGAAGGTGCATCTCAAGCAGACTGCATAACCTCTCAGAAAACCTGGCTCTACCACCTCAGCTTAAGATATTGGTCATGTATGCAATGCAGAAACATCTAAAGACCTCAGATAAGCATGGAAATCCTCGTATTATTGGTTGCTTCAACCATAAATGCTAAGGGATAATGCTACATTGCTACAAAGAATGTATTACTTAAAACAAAACAGACAAGAAGAATGAGAAAATATGTTTATTGTCCCATTATTTCTGTAAAACCAAGGCACACACATATCAGGCTATGCTGGAAGGGTGTAGAGGGTTAACACACATCAAGGTATGTCATGTTGCTAAATCACAAGGTAATAATTTTTTGTTACTCCAAATCGTTTTAAAATATGTGGACACATATAATTTACTTCTTCTGAGTAGGACTGCATATCCAGTGGATTTTCATATTTTTGGACAGCACAAAATTCCTTGAAATGACTCCAAACCTGAATAAGAGTGTTTTAAAATTAACACCAGTCACAGTTTCATTCATCCTCAGTAACTGTCCAGCCCTGGAAGGGGCTGGAGATCAAACCCACACATGATCACATGTATTCTTACGTAAGAGTGGCCATGCTGTGTCAGACCAAAGGTCTATCTGGTTGAATATCCTGGCTCTGGCAGTGGCCAGTGGCAGACGCCTAAGGAAAAGTACCAGAGCAAGGCAAGCACCCAGTGATCCTTCCCCTAGTTATACTTCCAACATCCTGTGGTTTTAGGGCTTCCTGAGCCAGAGGTTCTGACAGCAGTTTTATATGATGAATTACAGGATTAAAATCCCCAGCCTTTTGCTTTGAGTAACAGCAGCAGACAGAAATGTTTTGCCATTAATTAATTCATGTGATAAGCAAGATCTGATTTTTTAGCCTCAACAAAAGTTAAGTGCTCCTGCTGCAAAATTACATTTGTTTAGGCACATTTCCGTGTCACACATCTAGACACGAATTCCATCCATCTTCTCATTTCATTTGCTGTTTGAAGCTGCAAAGAATCCACAGTTTGTCCATAACGGATGCCAAAAGCCTAGCAACTTATTACACACTGCTCACAGTGTGGGTTCAGATACGTTATCAGCATAAAAAGAAAAGGGCAAATTAAGCCACAGTAGGAGAACACATTTTTAATATTACAGTCTGCAGCTTGCATCTCTAATTTAATGCTGCTGTTTCCCAAAGTTATGCTGCATCATTCCAGGTTGCTGAATTGAAGAGATGAGAGTAAACTACATTTTTACAAGCGACAGGGCAATGCAGATAGTCAGTGTACTTGATGAATTCCAGAGAAACCTTCAAGGCCAAAGTGAATGAGATATTTTCAAAGAATTCTTTAGGCATTCATATTGATAGAAATTAGGTATGAATATGTTCAGTGTATCAAACTTGGGAAAAAGGGAGATTTTAGTGCACTCTTCCAAAAGAACGGAAAGGAAAAACAAACAGCACCTGCAAGCAAAAGACATATACCCTCTTTAAGCTGAAAATGCTCAGTCCTGTTGGTTAAATACATGCACTACACATAAACTTCACATAAATCATCATCTCAGAAAATTGTTGCTTATCGGGAGGATTACCTGTGCTATTATGGCTTCTCTCTGGAGCCATGTTATCTGTAAAAGATAACAGAGAGTTATCTTTTACATCAAACCTACTGTTTACTACAGCTACAGCAGAAATCTTGAACGTAGGTATCGAAGAATAGCAAAGAAATACAATCGGCAAGGAAAAATAAGTTTTGCAACTTGTTTCATGATGCATCTTCCCTAGATTCTGGTCATCTGGGGCAACTATGTTTTGCTTAATTTATATTTTCTTTTGTGGAGAATCTCCTGACTAAGGATTAGATATCTGATACCGAAGGATGCCTCAGCTTTGTTATTTTTATGAAGCTATAGATTCTTCACTTTACAAAAAAAAAAAACAAACATATGGCTCATATATGACAAGTTTTGACCTGGTCAGATGGAAGCAGAAAGGCAAAAGAATAGCACCTGTTGACTCTAGGCTAAATGCAAGTCTTTAATGTTAGACAGGCTACAATTCAACAGTTCCAGTACCCTGAGATTTGACAATACTGTTCAGAGGAGATGGGTTTATCAGAGTTTACTCCGTAAAATTACTGCCAAAGGATGATGAGTTCCTGCCTTGAATGCTTAATTTGCTAATATTCAGAGGATGAACACACATGCACCTTAAAACCATTCATCAATGAACACCATGTCTGCTGTGACTGCTAGCTATCAAGTGGCAGGCACTGTAGAAAATGATTCAGATTTGTGATTAATCTCATGATTATTCAGCGAACATTTCATTTAAGATGCCTATAGCAGGTCATTTTACACTGTCCAAAATAAGCAGTCTGCTACCATTAGATATTTCCCTTATGCAAACTAAACAATTCACAGTACAGGAGGATTTCAAAAGCACTACATAATAGTCAATTTTCATGTCAGCAAATTGTTATCAAGAAATGGCAAAAATTAGCTGCTCTTTATGATGGGTATTCAACATGTTTGGGCCTCTTCTACATTTCTTGGATTGCTCTGGGGAATGAACAGCTTGAGACCTTTCGGTCTCCATTATAATTCAAAGTATTGTGTTACTTGAGCAAACAAATTAAACAAAGCAATTAACTGGGAGGAAGGTGTCTGTGATTCTTGGTATCCTGAAGTGGAATTAAGTTAGCACTGGCACTCATGTATTGAACTTACTGCTAGATGTTTATTCAGCAACACTGCAGGGCCTCAGGGCCTTTAAATTAAGTTTACATGGCCAGTTTTTAAATAGAGAAACAATAATGCATATGGAACTGTTGGAACAAGTCCAGAGGAGGGCCACGAAGATGTTCAGGGGACTGGAGCATCTCCCATATGAAGACAGGCTGAGAAAGTTGGGACTGTTCATCCTGGAGAAGAGAAGGCTGTGTGAAGACCTCATAGCAGCCTTCCAGTATCTAAAGGAGACCTACATCATTTGGGACTGTAGTGATAGGACAAGGGGCAACGGGTTCAAACTTAAACAGAGGAAGTTTATATTGGATATAAGGCAAAAATTCTTTACTGCAAGAGTGGTGAGGCACTGGAATGGGTTGCCCACGGAAGTTGTGAATGCTCCATCCATGGCAGTGTTCAAGTCTGGGTTGGACAGAGCCTTGGGCACGGTTTAGTGTGAGGTGTCCCTGCCCATGGCAGGGGGGTTGGAACTACATGATCTTAAGGTCCTTTCCAACCCTAACGATTCTATGATTCTATGATTCTATGAATGATTTTCTTTCAGTGGTCTGTAATACATCTTGTCTACAAGGATACTTCTTTTTGGGTCCAAAACCAGAGCTGACCTACTGGCTCCTTGTTGCTCAAGTCACATAAAGTAACTTTAATACCCATAAAAGCTACTTCAAAATTCTGAAGCTGGTTCTGCTGGTTTAGGAAGATGAGAAGGAGTGCCCCAAGATGGGAAAATGTCATGGTTTTCTATGGAGGTTCTCCCTTCCAAGCTAGCAACCTTTACCATGCCTTTCACATCTTCTAAATTCTCTGGATCAGGAGATGCAACTTCACTTATTTGTGCAATATATAACACAACATGGCCCAGTTGTTCCTGATTTAGTCTGCAATATAAATATTAAGTAGCAATGTTATGACCTTTTGTTCATGACACCAGAAGGGTGAGGAGGATCTTGGCACAGGGCTCATCCTGTGTCCTGGGAGATTTTCATTATACCCCTGATATTCAATCATTCTACAAATGGCCAGCTGAAGAAATCTGATCATATTGAAGATCTGGACCCTTACCAAAGAGACTGAGTCTCCTTCCTATATCACACATAACTTAAACACTCATGTCCTGTTCTGGCTGTTTTACAGCTCCAGAAAGGAAACTTAAGGCCTCCAGCAATGACTCAACTGTGTTATCAAAGCCATTTTCTAGGTCAGTGCTGGCTAAAACCTGACCAGGCAGAAGCTGAGTTGGGCTGAGAACAGCAGAGACAAGAGCCTGGTTAGTAAGTGATGCTGTAGTGCAGAGATTAATAACACAGCTTCTCCCCACAGGCAGAACAAATACACCTAAAGTTTCTGCCACCTTGAAGTGCCTTGAGGTGTACATCAGGTCTTATATAACACACAAGACAGTTTTATGCAGATGTTCAAGAGAGCTCCTGAAGAGGAGCAGTGTAGAGAAGTTATCATGAGCCCATACCTGAACTAATTTTGTATCGTAATAACTTTCTCAATCATTCTTCAAGATACCCGTCTCCCATTGTTGCCTACACATGACAAAATAGTCTGAGTGCAGAGGTTCACAAGACTTACCATTCCATAAATCACATCCTTTCTGGCATACATTGGATTACTGCTGCCTTGGTAGCTTTGGCTAGCAGGGTCCCAAAACAGGGGACTTTATGAAAGAAGATGAACTGGAGGTGGAACACACAAGAGATGAATATAGGTTGTGGCAGGTTTAGGGATAATGATGAGAATGCAGTAAGCTCATAAGATTTACAGTTTTGGCCTGATATCCAAACTTATCTGACCTTGCTAATCTTCTGCATTTCCACTATCACTTATGATAAAGGGGACCATGAATTAGATGGAATAGTTTTACACACCTTTCAGTAGAAAAAGGTACTGTAATTTATGGAGTCTTTTCTTTCTAGTGGAACAGTAACCGGCAAGACTATGGGGCCTTGACAGCTTCCATATAACATTAAAGCAAACAGTGAGATAATAGAAATCACATTTAACTGCCAATGAAGAAGAGAAAAGCCCTGCAGTTCTTATCTCAGCTTTATTGGTCCCCGTGCGATGCTATTAGCTTTTACTGTTGTTGATACACCCAGTGACCATTCCCATAATTCGTGTTGCATTGCTCATCATCTGAATGAGAAGGTGAGAGGAATCTAGGCGCATCTGAGGTACAGAAATTAAAGCATTTGGAAAGAGAGGGCATCACCCCACACAAGCTCTTGCTGTGTATTAGAACTGCAGTGAAATCTAGTGACACACTTACATGGAAGGCAGGGTCCCTTCCACTTGACTTTAGGTACAAATCTAATCTATACATGTGTTCTCCTCTCAGCGAACAACAAAACTCTGTTGTCATTTTCATAAAGAGCCTCCAAACACTCACATGTACTTTGAATTCCTGGCCTATCAAAATCATAGAGTTATAACTCAAGGTCCTTATCAAGCAAGAAGTCTCGATGGTCTTGCATGAGAACATATATAAAAGATCCTCTGGTGAGCACTGAGTGAGCCATCTCAAAGCCAAAAGCCATAGCTAGACCATTGCAAGCATGCAAAATAGTCCTGCTGACTAAATGGGGCTTGTTAAATAATGCACAGCACCTCACTAACATGCCCTTGGATGCCAGGTGAATCCCAAAGGTGGTCCAGTTATTGAATATCCTCGTACATATCAGGCCATTCTGTTGTGGTCAAAAGTTACAGCAAACCAGGTAAACAGGACAGGTAGCACTTCAGAGGAAACACATCTGAAATGGCAAGACAGCACAGCTTTCTTCAACCACAGTGTCACAACAGCCACAAAGGCAAATGGAACAAGTTTTGAGCCCTCACATAACAAAACCAATAAAACCCACCACATCAGCAGGATCAGCAGGATATTTAGAATAAAGACTATCCTGCCCATCTAAGACAGGGCTAATATCTCTCCACGAAGTCTCTTTTAACCTTTACAGCAACTGGCTTATTTCAAACAGTAATCTTGCAGATGGTCTCCTGAGGAGTCCCAGCTGATGGACTCATTTCCATTTAGATGCCAAAGCAGCAAAGCATCTATGAGCTTCATAATTTTGATCATCTTCAGCTCAGGGAGCCAGAGACAATTGTTTCCTTTCAAGCAAGTAAAACACTTGAAACACCAACATGGGGAAAAACACTTAACTCTTTAAACTCCCAATCAATGTCCAACGGCAGCAGTCATGTTTCACACTCTGTTTTTAGAAACAATAGGCTGAAAGGTACTTTTTTAGTGTAGGAAGTGCTGAAGCACTTAACCAAGAAGCCTTTATTTTCATGCGTACAGGACACTGAAGAAAAAACAAAGACTATAACAGTGTGCACTTGACAGCCCTAGTCATCCCAAGAAGCTCCAATTGTATGGAAGACTTTCCCCATTCACAGGCCATGTGTCCAACATGTTCCATGTTCCCATGTGCCCTGGGAGAGCTTTAGTTGTTGCAGAAGTCATCTGAGACAAAGCAAGGTTTTGTAGTCCATGCTGTGGACTGCTTCTCTTGGTGTCTCGCATCATCCGTTACTAATGAACTGACTAAAGCTGACTAAAGCTACTGGAAGCTTAAGTAACTCTGTATTTGTGTTCCAGAGGTTTCTGACTCACTAGGGACCTTTCCACCTACAGCCCTCAGCTACACAAACCCACTATATCTTTCACATACAAATGAGAACTAGGGCAACCATATGACCAGCCCCAAAACAGAAGCCTGGGGCCAGGATTTTAACCACAGTCATATTCCTTCACCCTTGGATACTCTTGTCTGCCTGGCTCTCTCTTACTCACAGATGCTACAGCCCAACTAGTTCTGCTGGATTTTGAGACTTGATGACCCACAGCAGCATTTGGCTCCATGACTCAGTTTTTTGGATTAGCAAAGAGCCTACTGTGAGTCACCATACACACTAAACAGTACAGACCCAAAGTGTCATCATGCAGTATTTTTCCAGACCCAGTTGTCAGACAAACTCTTAGAAGCCTAAAGAGCCATTCTGTAGAGCACATACATGCATATTTTTAGTATCTAATAGAAGGTCCGACTTGGAGAGGGGTTGAGTTGTCACAGCTCTCAGTAGTGTTCAAGGCTTTGAAGAATCAAGTGAAAGTTGAAGGGCTGCTAAAATGGCTGATGTATGTGTGCACTTTTGGGTGCCTAGTTTTAGAAGAGGGAGTAGAGTTGGAGGCATCAACATAAGGCAGCTTTGCAGTATCTCGGCGTCTCTTTATTCTAACCCTACAGCTGGGCCACCATGCAACTTGTCATTTAACGCTGTGCCTAGGCATTTTGAACAGTTACCTCCAGGTTAGCAGGGGTGTACCAGCTCCATATCGATCATTTGTCAAATATCATGCACATGGATCTGCAGCTGGTTAAGAAGCATTTCCTCTAAAAGTCAATATTTATTCATTAACAACCTTTTAGCTGGTTAATTGAAAGTGACAGGATGCATTTTGCCTAACAGATTGCATTTTACTGAGTAATTTCTAATTTACAGTAAATATGATTGAAAATAAAAGTTCATTTCTGGTATCAGCTTAAAAACGGTTTGTGCTTCCAATAACTGTGCCATAGGGAACTGCTGGGTATGGATTTATCTGTGTGTGTGTGCATGTTTTTTGAATTGCAGCAACTTAGACAAGTTTGTCTCTTAATTCTGGGTATCAGAGCAAAGGGACCTTGTGGTGAAGGTGACAGCAAATTGTGTTAAAGAGTGATTAATCTTCTATTTCACCTTCTGGCCCTCTTTTAAGCAGGATTAGATTTTTTTTTTTTTTTCTTCCCTCTCCCTCCTTCTGGCATTTCTTTTACATTTAAAAACCTAAGCACCTAGGGGTTAATATGCTCCAGATAATAGTATCACAGAGATTTAAAAAACAAGTCAGATGCAGAGAACTCTGAACAACACTACTTGCATTGTGGAAACACTTATGGACACAGAAAGGAATAAGAGGTGCAAAGAGATTTTATTCCCTCAGTAACAAAGGCATGTGGCTTGTTAGCGTGCTGAGTTCCTGTCTTCCCCTCATCTCTTCTCACTCTTGAAGGTGAAGAGCATGATCCCTTTGCTTGAAGTGTGCATCATAGAGCAGAAGACAGACTGAAGCCTCCCAGAATGTATTCCCAGCTCAGCCAGACTCTTGTAGGGTGGGGGAGCTGCTCTGAAGGCTCATTCTGCAAGGTATCCACATGAACTCCATTTTATTGTTATACCCAATGCGCTCCATTTCCAAATAAATCAATAAGGAGGCAGCGTCTCCCCTGCATCTGCCACCCACATTGCAAACTCACCCTCAGTTTTGGGTGTCCAGTGGCTCATGTATCAAGGAACAAGAAAGTGTCTAGAGCTTAATCACAGGAAAAAAGTCCTCTGGGGAGGCAGATACCAGCTGAGAGCTCCCTCACTCCCCAGTGGGCAGCAGGGAAGTCCTATTGCCCAACACTCATGGATGGCCACAGCAGAGTGCAGCCCACCTACCCTAATTTAAGTATCCAAAAGTCTAACTGAGACATACTCACCCTTGGCCTCACAGCCAACAGTGAGATGGGAAGTGATCTCATCCTAAAATAAGAATCTAAGAGATGTCAGAAGAACCGCCCTCTTGAAAGGGCTGTTTTTCTCCACCGAGAAAATGTAAAAGGCTCCTGGAGTGATTGTTCCAGTGAACATAAAAGAAACCCACAATTGCCAGCTTTAAAATTTAGCACCTCTAAACTTTGCCATCGAAAGTGTATCTAAAGCAGATTAAACGACTCCTGCTTTTAATTGATCAGTTATCCCACTGAAGTCCTTTGAAGACAAGAATAAATTCATCAGGCAGTTCCCATATGAGGCTTAGCTGCAGAGGCAGAAGCTACCGCCAGCTGATGGAGTGGGTAGATGTACCTCTGATTATAGGTAGTTAGCAGATCAGTGCAACAAAAAAGATTGCATTTTTAACTGAGATGTTCCTGGGAGTCACAGCCATGCTTTTTGATCTCCATAGGAGTGGATAATGAACTACAAAGATAATCCATGCACAACATTTAAATACCAGGCAGATTATTTTTATTTTTTTTTTAATTTTTTGTTCTAATTTAATTAATAACCATTTTGAGGTGTGGGAAGGAAGACATAAGACAGTTGTAACAGCCTTATATTTCAGCAGAGGTTGCTTAGGAATCACTTCTTGACAATCTTACCCATGTTAAGACAGCAAGCAGGGATCTACCAGGGAACCCAAGGGAGTTAGTCCACTACAAGACACCTTGCCCCATGTTTTCTGGCCAGGCTTCTAGGGGTTCCCTTTCTTCTAAGAGAAAGAGACAGAGGGAGAAGATTGTACTATGCATATCCTAGGAGCATTTTACCCATCCATATTCCCTCCCATGTCCCCATCACATGACCACTAATATCAGGAATGTACCATAACAAGTACTTTCTATGTATCAGTCATACAACAAGGTAACATTTATCAAGCAAAGTTTCGTCCTTCTTTATCCAGGTCCTATTATGTTTCACCATCAATCTCAGCGATTTTATGGTGGATTTGTCAAGAAGTGAAATTAAAAATGCCAAGATCCTTTTTTTTTTTTTTTCACTTTTAACAGTGTTTTATTTCCTCTATTGTTTTTCTAAGACAGTCATAGAAACATAGAATATCTCAAGCTGAAAGAGTTCCATAATGATCATTGAGTCCAACTCCCTCCTTTTTCCAGGACTACCTAAAACTAAAACATACGACTAAAAGCGTTGTCCAGGCACTCCTTAAACTCTGACAGGAAATGTTTTCATTAGTTGTGATCTCAAAAGAAAAGAAATCATATTGTCATTCAGTCCAAGGTGTCTCTTTTACTTCTATTCCAGTCACTCACACCAGCAGAAAACAAAAATCAACTCTGCCTGGCTGCAACCTGCACACAGCCACAGTTCATGTTTCCTGCAGTATAGCTGATGATTTTGCCCTTCACCTAAGACTTATATCCATCAAGCTGCTGCTATGAACGGGTGAAGGGAAGAGCTAGATGCTCCTCCTTTGATATTTTGGGGCCTTACAGAGGAGGAAGAAGAAGATGAAGTACTGGCAATCCAGACCTTCAACATGACCTTCTCTCAGGACCTTCAACAATAGGTAGGAACTTACAAGTGTTTATCCAATTTTTTTGGTAAACATTACTAGCTCTGTTACAGTAATCTGCTTCTTCCACTGACACACAGCTTCTGCCCTGTCACCAGCTCTACTCATCACAAAACCAATACCTAGAGGTGTCCCCTCCAGGGTAGCAGAGGACATATGTCAGCTTTTGGGGTTGAAAATGTGTACCTTTTAGAACTGTTTCCACCATGTGAATCACAGAGATGGGCAAAGAAATCCTTCCACCTTCCTGGGCAGCCAACCTTTTCAATCCACCTCTTAATTTATGACCCTACTTAATACAATATGGGAACGGTAACAGGGATAAATATGTCAGTCCTATAACCAATTTTTTTCAATACTGAGAGAGTCTATTTCAGTATTTTTTTCTGGAACAATCCTCCTGAAATCCTGGTAATACTCACAGTACAAGGTCTTGTGTGGACTGATAAGCTCATTCAAGGACATTGATAGCTTGAATAGTTCATGCAGTATTTTTTATGGATCGTAAGACAAGCAATGCCATCCCTCCAGCATGACATTACAGGGCAGGGAGCGGTATGTTAAAACAGCACATTGGGGTCAGCAGAGAGTGATATTGCTGCCAAGTACCACAGCTCAGCCTGGAGACAGACTACTTTTGTTTTAAATCTCTCCTGCTACACTTCCTTCAGGATGATGCAATCCTCAAAGCAAATTAGTACACACAGGAATCTCCATTGCATTGGACTATGTCATTAGAAACAGCTATTTGTAACAGTGTTTTACCAAGGCTATGACAAAGTCAGCAAGTCATCTGAATACAGAGATGTTGTTCCTCCGCAGTGCCTAGAGCAGTGCCAGAAATCCAGACCCTGAGAATAGCCTTTGAGTCTTTGTTGTTCTTTAAATGCCCTCAGTATGGAAGTGGAAAAAGAAAGAGAGCATGGGGAAAGGCTGTTCTGGTTGCAGACCAACCTGATTTGAAGGTTATTGTTATTTTTGCCCTGCCTAGATTGGTCCCACTGCACAAGCAAGATTAAGCTCCAGAGTCTTTTAAGAGGTCTGAAGAAGTGAGGTTTTGTTCTTGGAAATCACGACTTCTCCTCTCTCCTATTCCTACAGAAGAGATTACCGATAATCCTCTGTTTAGGGCACTAGCGTAGGACTTGGGAGACCCAAGTTTGTTTGGCATGGTAACAAATGTCTTGGATGGCCACTGGCAAGTCATTTAGGCTTTAGGCTAAATCTAAGGCTGACTTCAACAGAAGAATATGTCTGAAGACCTGAGCTTCAGCTGATGCCTCAGTTGGTCATCTCCAAATGCCTTGCACTTTCTCTGGCTGCAAAATGTATAATTAAGGTATGATGGTCCTCAACAGGAATCTCAGCAGTCAGGTAAGAAGCAATCCTAATGGGGATGCTAGTAGCCAACACACACTTTGAAAATGTCAGCATAAGGAAAATAGTAGACATACGGGTTGTCAGCTGATGAGAGGTGGTAATTCACTCTGGTTTGTGTCTAACAGACCCTCTCCAGGGTTTTTGTAAACAGGACAAACTGTTTCACCAGCAAGCAGCCCTAAGGGGCGTTTTGCCTTTTGATATTGATTACTCTCTCCAGAGCTAGGAGAGGAGTCATCATATCCAGAGGAAATTAGAGGGAGGTGGGAATGTGTTGTCAACAGAGCTGTATGACATTAGGAAAAACTGCCTGGGGAAAAAAGCTGACTTGTATTTCTTCTCAGAAAGGTCATCAAGATTAGGACTCTTGGGAAAGCTTCATTAAAGTCAGTAGGAAAAATTACAAGTGGGGAAATTAATTTGGGCAGTAAGAAATTAAACACATGCAGAAAGAGACCTTAAAGTCAGTCAAAAAGACTCCAAGAAAGAGATGCTGGTACTGCTCCCCCCAACTGAAGGGGTGCAAGAAGTCAAGGGCTGAGAACGTCTCTGTTATGTGGGATAATGAGAGGCATGCCCTCACTGCTGGTGCACATCTTTCACTCTGCAGACATACGGATGGCTGTGGCACTTGGAAATGAACCTGCGGATCAGGAACCAGGGGAAGGCAACTATGCCCCATACTTTGGATGAGGTGTGCAGTCCTTAATTGTACACCTACACACCATGGGTCAAGGCCACTTGCAAAACTGATCTTGCCAAGATACAAAACAGTATCTTTGGAGGATAAATCTCTCTCCCAGAGTGGGGCTACACAAGATTGTTTGGAAGCAGAACTACAGCAAGTGGGTCAAGATATGAGTCTTACCAAGTGCAACCTACTGATGAACAGACACAGGGAAAACACTGGGGAAGCCGGATGGTGAACATATAAAAATTTAGCTTGGGAAAGTACTGTCTGCATTGAGTGATGGGGCAGGGGGTTGTTTAAAAGTCAGATAACCAAAGAAATGCTGACTGACTTGCTCTTCTTCATGAAACTACTGAAAAAGTTGGAGGTTAAGAATCTGGACTCGTGCCACTTCACAACCCAGAGCAGGGTCCTGAATGTAATCCTTGCAGGTCTAAGCCAAGTGTCTTACATGTATTATTTCTTAGTTGGCAGGAGCCAGTATTCACGTGTCCCTTCAAAGGTCTCATTGACATTTATCTGTGGGAAAGACTTGCTTTTGAAAGACGGGTGCCTCAAAAATAATAATTTCTTTGAAAGATTCTCATTAAGATCAGATCATAACGGAAGCAAAGAAGAAACTGCAGTTTTAAAGCACAGATCCACTGTGTGCCTCCAGAGGACCCTTGAAGATGCGTATTTCTCCTGGGTTTTCACAGCACAAAATGAGGACTGAAACCTCGGACCAATGCACCACTGCATGTTACTGAGGCCCCATTTTAGCTGGATTTTCTTCCTAAGCCCATAGCAGCTTCATTAACTTAGGTGGAGCTTAAAGTATCAAAAAATGTAAGAATAGAAAATGACCTTAGGATGCTCCTGATCATTTTCTCTGGGGATTATCAGTTATAAATACAGCATCTCTACTAGGAAATACCAAAGAGGCCTTTTCTCCCCAAGAAGGGCAGGAGAAGTACTCATGCCAGGACAGGACCAGGCTGGACACAGTGACTGACACCAGTGGAGCTGGCTTATACCAGCTTGTGAGCCACATCTGTGTGATGCTCTAAGAAAAGGCACAGGTCAGACTACTCCCCCCTTCTCATCTTTGTGATTTCCAGGACTACTAAAAAAGAATTTGACACCAAAGAGGTGTGAGACAGTACGTCAGAACAGAGGCTAATTTAGGATAATTTGAGGCTGTTTTTTGCATATTCAGAAAGAAAAAATAAAAATAAAAGAAGGAGTTCATCCTGGTCTGTTAAGTTTCTAGGTAGCTCTGTTCTGGCATAGCACCATAAATCGCCCGGCACCCAGTGCAGTGCCGGGAAAGCACTGGCATCTCAACGCCCTCTCCACCACTTAGCAGGACCAAAGAGCCATATGCTCTGTCACCTTCCACTTCCAGATTCACATACTCAAAAAAGAATGGGGCAAGCCTGGCAGAATAAACTAAAGATTTCCATTTGCACCACAGGTTTGATGGCTTCTTCTGAAGAGATGCCAACTCTCTTCTTGGGCAGCTCAGTTACTTTCTCAAATGCTTTCTGTACATTTTTGCCACATATGCATGGGAAGTGATGCCTGTGAGCATGCACAGCTAGGAAAGGACACTAAAAAGCCTTTCCTCCCCAGGCTCAGTTATTGCATCATTTCTCTGGCCTGACTCCTACCTGCTTTGTGCTCTCCAGCCAGCCCTTACCTCTGTGTAGGCATATGGAAACTTGCCAGGCAGCTCCCCTGTGTTCATAGCAAATCCCAGCTCTGATCCAGGAGATCTGCTAGGGAGCTCTGCCCTTTGTTTTGCAGGACACCAAGAAACCCAAGTTGTACAGAGCCGGACAGCATGGTTTGTTGCCAGTTCCCCCTTGCAAGGCTGCTGCATGCTACAGAGAGATTAAGAAGACAAAAGTACAGGTAGCTTCGTTTAAAAAGAGAACAAACAAGCAAAACTGTTCGCAAAAGCTACTTTTGTCATGAAAGAGGAACATAATTAACTGCCTTTTATGCAGCACTGTATATGGAGAGTAAATGAGCACCCTCTGATCTCCAGATTTCTGTGTTTCTCTCTCTGTTTTGTTACTAGTGGGTACAAGAGTTGCTTTTCCCCACAAGCAAGGCCTCTCACAATAGCAGGTAATTAGTCAAGGGGCCCAAAAGGATCGAATCTTGTCAAGGAGAACTCATTCATACAGTCAGGTGATTAAGCCACATGGTAGCAGCTGAACACTGCAGCGGCATATTGAGATACAACTGCATGCTTGTCACATGCCCTCAGTATCATTGGGAAATCGCCGTTTTCAGACATCCCCTTTCTCCTGCAAGCAACCAGAAAGCGCAACAAGTGAGTTTGCAGGAATTGTGTGCTGGGTGTGGGGTGGGATGAGGAGACTGGCACTTGCCTGCTGCAGGGAAGCGATGCTGCATGGTCCCTGCCTGGGAAGGCAGAAAGGGCTCGTGCAGCAACTTTCCCCGTGATGGCTCTCAGAGTAATTGCCATGACGTGTTTCGCTTTAAGAGACCTTTTCCTGGTAAGATTGCGCATCTGTTTATAAATATTACCTATAAATAACCCTCATGCTACCCCATGTGAGCTGCCCATGAGCTATAATTATGGCTGTGATGAATCCACATTGTTATGGATATGCCGGACACCAAATATCAGGCCTTAAATTTCCAAGGATGCCAAATGCAAATGTGGCAGATTAGACACCCTATCCTATTTGTTGAAAATAAATGTCTTATTTACATTGCCCTGGTTGTAATCTCTATCCCCAAGCCGCTATTATTAACTAACACAAGTTTTCTCACTGGGGTGCATCAGATAGCCACAGAGGAGACAAAGATCTTCAGGGTGGCAGGAATGTCATGGGAGAGGCAGGATTAGGAGCACACTTTATTCAGAGAATTATTTTCAAAGCCTGTGGACGTTTAGGCTTTTATTATCTCCCAAAGAGCTGCACAGTTTCTCTCTGCCTTTAGACACCAAGGTGCAACTAGCTACTATTGCACCATAATTACCCTTTTGCAGAAAGCACCGGCAGTATTCACATGCTGAAATGGAGACAATATTCTGCAGCACACAGCACTGATATAACCCTGTTCCCTTCATGCACAGCTGGTCCACCTCCACCACTTCTGAGCCCACCCTCCAGTCCAGGTTTAACACAGCACCAGTCTGGTCCGCAGGCAGTCTTGCACTTACTAAGCTCTGCTCCAGAGGGGTCTGGCAGGGGAAAAGCACAGACCCAAATTCCCACCCATACAGGCTGGACAAAGAAAACCCAAGCACAGCTCTCCATAAGCTTCATAGACATGTTGAATTTAAGCCACCTACTGCTGGTGACATGGACTGAAGTTGGAAGAGTCAGGAGTATTGTCATGGCTTGTAGCTGCCCATGGGTGCAACCATTGTCTCACAACACAGACACCAGACCTGAGCATTGCCCCAGGGCAGAAGTAAGGATAATTTTGAGCATTTTCCCAAGAGCCACTTTTACTGCTGACATCGGGAACCAAAGCTGTAGCATCAAATGGGAAGTGAGAATCTGTGATGCAGGCACCTTCCCGCTGTGTGCCAAAAAGACTTTCCTCTGAGATAATTTAAAACTCAGGGCTGATTATTCTTTGCTTTGGGAATCATCCCAGTTAAAATGGTCTGTATGAAAGTAAGCCATGAGCTTAAAGTCTTCCCATCTGTGGACATGTCTTGAGCTCTTCCCCACAAACACAGATCCCAGGGAAGCATTCCTGGCCAGGGAAGAGTACTGCTAAGTACAGTCATAAAGATGGAGAAAGCCAGGGTTTGAACTTGCCTTTGCCTTTGTGTCTGCAAAACGTCTAACTGCATGCATAAGCACCTTGTTTGCGCAGGCAAATATGGATTTAACATGCACAGCCAGGCTCAGTGAAGTAATTTTACAGTCAGTATGTACGTGCCAACCTCTGAAAATCTGTCCTTAAACATCCTTTAGATTCCAGAGTTTATCCATCCAGAAGTCAAAGCAACTTCAGTATTTGCGCTTGTCATGAAGTGCCTCCTCGGCAGAAATGAGGCAGAACCAATTTCATCCTTTTCTTTTTATGTGGCTGGACTTGGAAAGGCTTAGAGCTGGAAAAGCTGGTCACCCGGGAACTCCAAGCTCTGGTTGAAATGTCGCTCTAACACACATGACAGCAAGTAGCTTTGAGAAGCTGACTTAAAACCTGCCTTGCCAGCCTGGGGCTCTGTCCACAGCTGCAGGTATGCAGGTATTCCAGTGGGACGTGCAGAAATGTAGGGTATCACAAGCCATGCAGGCTGGGGGATGGCAGGTCAAGCTGAGGGCATGGGGAAGGTTTTCTTTGTAGCTCATTTTTAAAATGCCTTGTCATGCACAACCACCCTCTAGCTGTGGTAAAAAGTCCCCAGAGGCCATGAGAGGCCAGAGCAGCAGGTAGGTATGTAGGCTAAACCTATATGGCATGTTTTCATAAAGTCTGTACTTCTGTCCTTTATGGGCTTCTTTCCTTCCCTTCACGTAACCTTCTTCCCACTCTCATCATCCTCCACCCCATTTGGCTCACTGGAGAGGCTCAGAAGGCTATAATGTGTATTTCTTCACCTCCCCTCTTCCTTTCCCAGCTGCCACAAAGACTCAGAGAACAAGAACCCTAAATGCAGCTTGAGTTGCCCTTGCAGTAATACTGCTGAGGCAAAAGCAACAGCCTCATGGTGGAGGCTGTTGGGTAATCAAAGCCCAGTCCAGCTTGTGGTTGCTGTAGTGTGACCCCACTAACTTCCATGCAAGCAGATCATGACCTTCAACATAAAGCTTGCACAACCATGTGTATATTCTCCCATGCTAACCAAGAAGAGAAGAAAGAGACAGCAGATCCCATATCGATGACCAGTTATTGACACTGAAACACTGACATCACCAGAGCATGTTGTTTAGGATATTCAAGCTCTGGACAACTAGCAAAAGGGATGGTAATAGCCCATTCTGAATTGATACAGTCTGTTCAGTCAATGCTAACATAAAGCCAAATTCAATAAGGCTGCTTTCTTCAGCATGACTAAAGCTTATGTCAGGCAAGGCAATACACACTGAAAAGTAAAACACCCAGGATAGAAAGGGTAGATAAATCTGACTGGCCTGAGTCATTACGTTGAGAGATGAGGTACACTGCTCTGGACCTGACACAGCTTCAGATCCTAGCTGAAGACCACAGTCAGCTAAGGTACCAGAGTCAGGCAGCACAGGGAAGTCCTCACCCTGCTGAAGTCAGTAGTGTATCTACCATTAACACTAGTAGAGGCAGGATTTCACCCTTCTTCTCCTAAGGGTTGCACAAAGTATTCACAGTCAGCTGTTGGAAACTCCCTCATATAGATTTACTCTTTCAACTGCCGGTGTCAGGGCAATCCAGACTGAAACATCTAGAGAGGGTTTAACTCCAGAAAGCACAAAACTCCTCTACTGGGACAGAACCTTTAACAGGCCATCTGAAAATTCATACTACCCTGAAATTACTAACCACTGTGGACTGCATTTTTTCATAACCCTTCTCAGATCGACTGCCCAATTTGAAGCAAATGATCGATTTCTAGAGGAAGCCAGCACATTTTTCTCATTCCCTTGAAGATCATACCGTCTGTGTTCAAACTGTGGCTGGTGGGAGTTTTCGCATTTAAAAATACCCATCCCCATCCTCTCTCACATACATGCACAGTTTGTGCATGATGATCATTTATTAAAACTCCTCACTCGGAGGCGAGTGCCTGTTCCAGACAAATTGTTGCAGAAGAGCTGGTGACAGGGGAGGTGAGCGCATACCCACGCCACCCTTGGAGGTGTCTGCTGAGCTGTGCATGGCGGATGGGCTTTCTCTCCCTCCTGGGCCCCCATTTCTTGGAGCAGCAGCAGGAGGAACCTCACTGGGGCTTCATCATTGGTCCTTATATTCTTCTCCCAGTTACCATCTTGTTTGCTCACGTTATTCTGCCTCTTAGTTAATGATGAGCTCTGATGTGGTTAAACAGTGACACAGCCAGTGATCCTGACTACAGTGATATATTTTTATTATTTCTTTTGTACAGCGCTTCAGTTACTGTCGTTCATATTCTACAAGGAATCAGTTTTAAAACACACTCCAGGGTCTCTTCTTCCTATTCACTACATCCCATTAATTCATCCTGAAAAGGATTCTCATATGCACACACTTTCTGTGGTTACTATTTTTTGCTCTTTCTTCCCTTTACCAATCTGCATCTCTGCATCCTGCCGGGGGATTAGGGCCATTGTTGCTATTTAAAACAGCTTCGCTTTGGTGTGTGCTCTGAAGGCTGGATGCGGGCCGTCACCTTCCCACCTGCTTGGATAGTCTCTGCTTGGGACTGAAATCCCTCATTATGTCCTTCACTTCAATGACATGGATCTGCCAGGGAATCAGGACCATAAATAATAGGCAACCTGTGTGGTCCTGCCTCTGTAAGCACCAAATCAGTGCGGCCTTTGAACCAATCCAGTTAGCCCACTGAAGCTGGGAAATGATAGCCTTGTTTCCACTATTGTATAGAGGATGGGCTTGGTTTCTCCGTTATCTTACAGCACCAGTCCTAAACTACACAGGTACAAACACAGCAACTCCATTGACTGAGCCGCATCTTCACTTCCAGCTGTGCTCAGCCTAGTGCAAGATCTGAGATGGGAGTTTGAGGGTTAAGTGGGTAAGTAAAGAACAATCAAGAGAAAAGTTTCAGCCTTTTCTATATCTCTATATTATATATATAAGATACAGGGAGGAAATCTCCTTCTGTGCAAGTTCAGCAAGACTTACCTCCACCAGCTGTGATTCCTCTCTCATTCAGCTCGCTCTAGCCTGCACACACAGGAGATGCAAATAGAGGCTGCCTCATCTTTATGCTACCTGAACATTAAGATGACAAGGCAATCTCTGATTTCAAGACTAAATCAGCTCTCCAGCCTTTTAAGTGTTGCCGGAGCAGTTTAAAAGACAGATCTAGGTGCTTGGGTCCAGCCCATTATGTTCAATGAAGCTGCATCCATTTGCAGCCATGCTGCATTTGACTCCTTAAAACACATCAACATGGGGAATAAATGAGTTTCTATAGGTCTTAGAGTTATACACAAATGCACAATGATCTCAGATCCATCTGCTCCCCAAGGCCTGAAAGTGAAATCTGCTTCCAATCTTATGTTTTATGCTTATTGCTGTCATGCTGTTTATACACCCGAATGCTGCACATTCTCGTTTTGTTTAACATAAACAACAACTATGCACCGTCTGCTGAAACTTTGTCAACTGCCTCTTCCTTCTGTCTGGATAATGAAAAGACACAATCTAACAAATGCATCTTATTCTAACTGTTTGCTTCCAGACGTAATACATCAAGCCTGAACATAAGAAGTAAGGGAAAAAATTAGATGGATTTGGTTTCAGTAGATGTAATTCAGCTTAGCTTCATGGAAGTCAGTAGAACAACACCAAGCAAGCACTAGCCAACAACCTGAATCAGCTCTATATCCTTTTTAATTCCATCCCAGAGCTTACCAACATGCCAAGCCAGAGACATTCACTCCTAGTTTTATGCCTCATGTACAGACATTGGATTCACTGGGACAATGTTCACTTTTAAGAAGCTGTTCTAAGCTGTTCTAAGAAGCTAAAGCAAGACTTGAAGGAAATTGTGGGAGAAGAGTCTGCTAAAAGGAAATTAAGTCGCTTTCAAGAATATTCCATTTCAA